>JAGFZM010003800.1:0-11736 GCA_017657215.1 Limnothrissa miodon
ATACTCTTGCTAGGTTAGTATTTGGCTCCAGTGTTATGTCAGGGTACAGTCCTCTTTTTCTGGTGCTCCCGTTCTCCTGTTTGACGGTGTCTCCTCTGATGATCTTCTCTCATTAGGACAGTGTTTACGAGCTGCAGCTGCTGTCTCAGCGCGGAGACGATCAGAGTCGCCCCAGTGCACCCATGACTGTCTCCACCGCAGGTCAGTTGGCTGAGTGAGCCATATAGCTCAGGGATTACACTTCACTGACTCTGACTAGTTGTTTGATGCACCTTGGTTCTGGATCATTTGGCACATTTTATAAAAAGATTAGCATTTACTCATTATGGTGTGTTTAATATATGTTATGTGCAATACAAACTGTCTTTAACTCTGTAGAAAGGACGTCATGAATCTGTCTTGACTACTGGTTGTTACAGTCTAAGACTACTTTCAACTATAGCCTTGTTGTTTAAGATCATCAACAACTGTTAGAAGGAAAAAGCAGGAGAAAACTAGATACAGCACACAATGCTAATGCTAACTGGATGATGCCATGGAAATTAAACAATTAGAAACATGCTTTGGTCACTAGTAGTGAGCAAACAATCTCTAGCAGTGGTGTTAGCACTTTGTATATTTGTGCTGACTAGCTTATGGGTGACTGGAGGTTATTTGTGTGGATTGTTGCAATGATTTAATCAGTTAACACGTCTCTGTTGACACTTTAAATGTACATATGTTGGCAGTAAATGTAATGTTTCATTCACACAATTAAGGTCTGGAGGTGTCTGTGTCCCCGGCCAGTCGTGGCAGGCATCAGGTGGTTCCTGAGCCGCTATTGGCTGGTATGATGAGTGGGCTGGGCCTGCTTTGTGTGGCCCTCCTGCTTACAATCGGCACTGCGTGTGTTTATCGGCGGCGCAGTGCTCACCACAAGAGGAGGAGGGATGGTAAAGACATTTCTGTCCCTCTCACGACACACCCACACCAACACACTCATTCTCTCCCTCTCCCCCTTTCTGTCTTTCTGTCTCTCAATATACACACACACACACAGACACACACACACACACACACACACACACACGCACACAAACTGTGCAGGGTCATTTACTCATCCAAGTACTCATAAACTCACAAAATTATTTCACTTAACTCTCTCACTGTTTAATGTACTACTAAGCTCTGCTGTCACACTGTCATAGGAAATAGGTAGGGCTTCAAAGTTAACAGTCCTCTGAAGTGGAAAATTACACAGTAAGAATAAGAAGAAACCATTAATGTTGTCACTACTACACGCACACGCACACGCACATTCACACACATACACACACGTGATTTCTCACTTGAGTAGTGACTAACTTTTTAACAAACTCAGATATTCATGCATGCATTCACACAGTCACTGTTCACTTACCAGCCCTCTAATAAAATCACTTTGTCTCCAGGACACCCAGTGAGTCCTATTCTAATTATGTCAATTATAAATGGAAAAGTTCTTCCTTTTGTACAATTGCCTTTTAATGTTCCCTTCTACTGTGTTTCTCCTCCATCTGTTTCATATCTTTATCTTGGTTCCTTTTGTTATGCGTGTTTGATGCCATTTCCTTTGTTCCTCATGTCTTTGACATGTTCATTTTTGTTCCCTGCCATTTGTGTGTGTGTGTGTGTGTGTGTGTGTGTGTGTGTGTGATCCAGATCTCGTCCCAGCTCTCCTGGCCAGTCCATCTGGAACGTGAGTGATCCCTCACCTTGTCTTCGGTGTCCCCTGACTATACCATATCATTTTAATGCAGGCATGTAACTGTTGCTGATGTGTAACACTTTATCTTTCTCTTTCTATGTCTGTGTGTGTTTGTCTCTTTCCAGAGCGAGTGCGGCTAGTGGCAGTTCAGACAGTGTGTTGAAACACAAACTCCTTCCCCCTCCCACCCACTCCTCCAGCTCTTCCACATCCTCTTCTCCATCCGACCCATCCTCCCTCAAGCGTTCCAGTCGCAGGGAGTCCCAGAGCCAGCAGCGCCAGCCTCGACCTCACTCCCTCCCCTTCCCTGAGAGCACCCTCAGTCCAGGCAATGACGAGGACATGGGCAGCGGCCCCATCTCATCCCTCCTTCCCCACTCTCCCCTGGAGCTCATCTCCCGTGGGCCTGACGGTCGCTTCTCCTTGGAGCCGCACTTTCTGGACGTTCTTGATGAGTCTGCCTCCCCCTCTTTCTCACGTGGCCCTGTTGTGAGGAACCTGCAGTCTGACTTTCTTCAACTTCCATCTACAGGCAAGGCGGGCACCCAACGGTCCCATTCTCTGCGTTCCTACCATGACAGAGATAGGGACAGGGACAGGGATGCTCCCTTTGTAGTTTCGGTAGATCTCCCTCCCACCAACTGTGCAGACTACAGCCAGGGTCGCATCATTGCCAAGCACCTGTCCCTGCAGGGTGACTACCTCATGGGACGCAATGATGACCACAACCTTAACCTCAACCTCACATCCTCCACTCTCCAGCTTCCAGAATATTCCAATATACATGGTTATTCTGAACCCCCCTCGGAGCTTGATCAGTACCTTGGCACCAGCTCTGGTTATGCCACCATGAACTGTCGTGAAGGTTCCAGACCCACCACCGGTGCCAGCCTGCTGATGCTCCAGATGGAACACGAGCGTGAAACGGGCAACCTGAGCAGGTGTCTGACGCTGGCACGGGAGAGGGAGGCTCTGGAAAGGGAACTGAGGAAGTATTCTTCTGACAGACACTCCCTGGTCATAGGAGACCACTGCCATGGAGACGAGCAGGAGCCTGAGCTAATATGGAAAACGCGCAAGGGCGCATCTCCAAATCGTGGCCTCCACACCCCAAGGGAGTGCTTTTCTCCAGGGATCTCTGGCCGAGGAAGCACGAGGCCTTCCTCCAGCATCATGTGGGAGGCCACTCCTGTCTCCTCTCCCACCCATCTGGTCCCAGTCCAAACACTTTCCCCTCGAAACAGAGAGCGGGTCAGGCAATCTCTCCTCTGTGAAGCAGCCGGACCTGAAAGCATCCTACTTGAGAAACACCACAGGAGCCTCCAAAGGGTGTCAGAGATGCGTCCCATATGTGTCTCCCCAAATTTGGTTTCCATGATTGGATCACGAAGCTGTGACTATCAGGAAGCCGGCGTAGGCACAAACACTAGTGTGACAGAGGCTCAAGAGGATGTTAATGCAATTCGTACCAATCCAGATGAGTGCACCTACATAGAGATGAATGTTGACGGCCCAGAAATAGAGGAGCGGTATCACACCATCTCTGCAGATCGTCAAAGACACAGACACAAGAACACACACTGGAACACACACACACATTGGGAGAGAGGAGGACCAGGCAACGGTCAGCCAAGTCGGACCCGGTCCCACCTGGATGTGCTTGATCGGCCCGATCTGAGGAAGACAGGGAGCCTGGGAGGGTCACACTGTCGGCATGGGTACCAGAGTACCCAAAGCTTGGACTTGCGCAACAGGTCCAAGTTTCTCACACCCGATGATTGGGTGCACTCCCTCACCTTGGGCAGAGCCAACTCTGCCATCCCCTTCTCCTCATTACCCCAACATGAGGACCAGAGTATGAACCAGGATGAGATCCAAATCTCAAAGCCCTACATGGGGACCCCCTCCACGAGAGGCACCCCAACAGGCAATCCGACTTCCCAATACAGGGAATCATCAAGCATTCATCACAGGGTTCCCCAAAGACCTGCATCCAGGGGTACCCCAACCTCTCCTTACAGGGAGGCTCGAAAATCTCCAGGGCCAGTTCCTGTCCAGGCATCGAGGGGGGAGCGCAGCTGCTCAGCTCCAACTACAAGAGTCAACTCCCCACATGAGAGGAGAGAGGGGTACCCCACACCTGGGAGAGTAACCTCCCCACCACCCCAGTCAGGTTATCCTTCCTCTGGCAGAGGTCGGGATCCCCACCACAGAGCACTCTCTTCTCTCAGCAGGAGCACCTCTCCACCTGAGAGAGGGCTCCCGCTGTCTCCTACTGAAGGAAGACACGGTGCTCTGGTTGGGTCATACAGCAGTCCTTCTACCCATTGTCCTCACCTCCTGAGCAGAGCAGTGGAAGAGGAGCAGGGCAGACGTCTAGCAGTGGAGGAAAAGGAGGCGCGGGAGGAGGAGAGTCAAGAGGTAGACGCTGAGATCCGAGGGTACCGCAATGTAGCCGCGGAGACAGAGGGCCGTTACCATAGCTATGCTAGCCAGAGCAGCGGCCGTGGGAGCCTTGACCCTCCTACAAGCCCCCCTCTCACTACCAGCTCACCCGAGACCACGGAGGAGAGCGAACATGAGGACAAAGGGTGAGAAACAAACACATATATTCCTGTAAACTCTCTCTCTTAAACACACACCTACACACACACTCAAGAGGCCAATGCTTATTTCACTCACAAACACACATACACACAGCATTGCTGCATTGCTCCGATCTTCCAGTACTTTTGAACAGTTAGACTCTACATGATGGTTTATATGTAATTATATTCATTAAATATGTCTGCAGACTAGACTTTATAGAAAACGCATTAACCTGTGGAAGAACATGAAACAGTTTCTATTGTATGGGCTGTGAAGACAGCTGATTGCCATTCCATCTCTTTTCCCCAGTCTCCTACTTCATCTCTATGTCAGCTCAGCTTTGTCTGAAACAAATCCCCTTGGTCAATAGCAGATCATAGGCAGAGCCTGTGTTTAGCGTTTCCAGCTTGTCATTTAATGATATAAACATATGCTACAGTGTATGAACACTGCAGTGTTGCCATCTGAGTATATTTAGAAACGGATCGTCGTGCCTCTTTTCACATAAGATCTTCTATTCATTCAGATTTGGAGCTTTTCAGTGAAGCACTCCCCCCCTATTCCTGCCTGTCCTCCTCCTCAACACTGCCTGACTCTGAGTCACCTGTTCTGTTTGTGTGTGTGTGTGTGTGTGTGTAGGCAGCAGAGGAGGGGGAGCTCTGTGGATGAGAACTACGAGTGGGACACACATTACGTGCCCATGAAGTCTCTGTGTGTTAAATCTGCACAGGTGCAGCACAGTCCCCAGGCAGGGAGCAGGGGTCCCTCCTGCCAGACCACTATGGAGAAGACCAGCAAAGGAGCAGGGGATAGAGGTCAGGCCTAATCTCTAAAGACAAATGAGTCTAGTCTAGTAATTCACATTGGTTGTACACGCGCACACACACACACACACACACTAACAAACAAACAAATATACATGCACACACACCCTCAAAGAGCTAACTAGCATAAATTAGGGTGTGTACAAGAATCAACATATACATGGACTAAATTCAAGGATTCAAGGATTTCAAGGAGTTTATTTGTCACATACATTGAGTTACTAACGTAAAACCATGTAGTGAAATTGCATTGAAGAGAAAAGATGGATAATTATTTTTAAGAGAGAGAAAAAGAGAAAAGATGGATTATTATTTTTATAAAAAATAATAATAATAGTAATAATAATAATAATTAGCCATTGCCATTAGTAGCTACTGTACATGAATAGTCCATAGGATTCAGGATCCATGTAGAGATGTTTTGAGGTCGTGGATTTGTGGCTGAAGTCGGGACGCAGGAGTGACATCAAGTAGGCTATAGGGGATGACCAACATTGCGTCGGAGATCACAGGATAGCAGCCGACACGCAGGCAGCGCCGTCCTCCTCCAAACACGGCCCCCCTGTGAGCCGTCCTCCACTCCACAGGCAACCTCCGCAGCCCTCCACATCCAGCACTCACAACGGGTCCCTGCCCGACCTCCTCCAAGCTCCGCAGATTAAGACGGTAGGGTAGACAGTGAAAATGACGGTCGGTCGGAATGCATCATTTAAAGTATAGGCTTCACTTCGCAAAAAATGTCCAAACCAATAAGCTCATCCAAACTCACAGAGACTTTGCCGAAAACTAAACAGAAGTGACAACCATATTCAAGGCTACTTGTAGGCTACAGCACAGTGTTAGAAATGAAAAAGAAAAACGTAAAAAAGCCCAGAAAGAGTGAAAAATAAAGTGGAGGTACGGTCAACGGCAGCCATCGTACAGCGCCATCACCATAGCATTCAATTTAATTCATAAGGATTGTTTATATTTAAAATGTCAAATATCACTGTTGGTTGTCTTTAAATAGAAATTCCCTGTAGAAAATTGGGAGAAAAGATGATGCTATTAATAAGGAGGTTTGGCATCCGCAGTAAATTACCCAGGATTACAGTGCAGAAAGAGGGTGACACATGAAAAAAAAAAATGCTATGTCACGACATCAGGAGCCAGACTATCCAAAGTTGCACAACTTTAAACACAGTAGGTTGCATCACTTGGTGCACATTCTTATGGTGCACATTCCTCTCTCCCTATAACAACACAGATAATTCAGTAAATACATTTTGGAGAGAAATTCTCGATTAAGCTGATGTTTTAAAAGTCGTGAGAAGCAGACTCTGACCATACATTTGTAGTGACAAGTTGGCAAAAAGTCTCCTTCCTACCACTCAAAGTACACTACACACAAAGGTAAACTGGGACTTAGGCCTAAATATTTGTGCCACATGCATAGACTACTTTCACTGGTTTTAAATATTAAAACCAAAATAGATTGAGATTTGCTTTTATGCTTATGTCTGCCCTCTGGAAAGCAGCCGACTTTAGCGTAGAAGATATATCAGTGTCATTTAAAGGAACCATAGAACACATTTTTGTATTTACATGTAGAACGAGGCGGTAGAGGTTGAAGTTTTGGATACCTTAAGCTACCTACATTCAACCATAACAAGGTAAATGTAGTTTGACATTCTATGGGTCTAGAATGAAGTGTTTGGCACAGCTAATCTCTGTCAGAGAAAGTTTTAAAATAAGGCAGCTAGTACTCTCCCAATGCGTAAAAGGCAGAGACTGTTTAAAACTTAGACCCCGTTTACACATATAAGTTTTCTCTTAAAAACGCACACTTTTCCCTTAGTTTGCGTCATTTACACACAAACGGAGATGTCGCCTCTGAAAACGATTCTTTCTAAAAACTCCGGCAAAAGTGAAGATTTTGGAAAACTCCGTATTCACGTTTGCGTGTAAACTGCGAAAAACAGATAAAACAGTTTTAGGCAGTCTACACGCAGACTGCTGTCTGGTGGGAGAGATTTGAAAATGAGGTGGTTGTACCGGATGAATGGCGTGAGGCTTCTGATTGGCTTGTATGGCTTTCTCCTTCTTCCTACACTGCGGCCCATAGGCTTAGCGTAGGTATGATGGCTCTCGACAGCATATTTATGCAGCTTAATGTAAACAGAAACTTTTTTGAAAACACCAGGCCTGTAGGAAAGTGAAGGTCATGCCAAGGTGATGTGCAGCATTGTGATATTTCTCCTCTGTGTGTGTGTGTGTGTGTGTGTGTGGCTTCAGGCATTTTCCCATCCATCAGGCTGCTGCAGTCAAATGGGATTTTCTCCTGCGCTGGCCTCCCCCACCAGAGTGGCGTTGAGTCGGAGCTAGAGACTGTGCTATTCTGACAGCTCCACACCACTAGTGCCTCCTCAGCTCATTTGATCTCAGCAGAACTCCACATCGCTAACGCCTCCTCATCTCTACTCCTCTGATCTCTTCACTGCTGGCACCTCCTCATCATCTCTTCCTCTCATCAGTTCCTTACCAAGGCCTCTTCATCTCCTCTCCTCTTAACTACTCAACAAGGCTGACTCATTTCTTCTTCTCTCATCTCCTCACCAAGGCCTTCTCATCTCCTCTCCTCTCAGCTCCTCACTAAGGCCTACTCATCTCCTCTCAGCTCCTCACTAAGGCCTACTCATCTCTTCTTCTCTCAGCTCCTTACCAAGGCTGACTCCTCTCATATCCTGTCAGTTTCCACTTCTCCTCAATATATTTTCCCCTACTTCCCTCCCCACTCACTCTCTCCTCTCCTCCCCTCTGTTATACGCAGAATTATCACGCATATATTTTAGAGCATATTGTTATCTCTTTCTGTCCATCTTATCGCTTTTTGAGACTTAATGATAAAATGTTCCCCCCAAAGCAACTGAAAATTACAAGCTAAAAACTTGAGATTGGTCACAGCCAAGAAGACATAATGGGATATGGTGAGCTCGTTCCACCTGTGGAGGAGAGGTCATAATGCCAAATGTCATCCAATCACAGAGGAGTAGGACTTGAAGATGAACTGATGTGTCCAATCACAGAGGAGCTGAACTGTGAGTGGGATGATGTGTTTATCAACCCACAGAACTAGCCTAAACTGGGTCTGGGACAGATTTGGACCATTTCTGGCCCTGATGTGATGAAAACAAGCCCTGTGTGTGTCACTCTCATGACAATCATGCCTAATTGACAGGCAACACACACACACACACACACATGCATGCACTCATCAGCTGAATGGAGATCAATGATGCAGTCAACGATGAACCGATCGGTATCGTCTGGACCGATCGTCTGGAGTTTTGCAGATGACACATGTACGCGTTTATTTTGTGTTTTGAACAAAAAGTGTCTGCCAACAACATTAGCCATGGTCATTTATTATTAGAATATATACCTCTGGAGACCTCCAGACGTGTGTGGGAAGGTGATGAGAATCATACATTCCGAATGTTTAGTTCATAAGTCCTGTAAACACTGGCTTGGTTAAATATGATTCAGAGGTGTTGGAATGTTGTCTGACCGTCAAAATACAGCAGGTGGTACTGTTTTTTTTAAAGTACATTTCTGTGGCCTGTCATTTTTTCATTACAGTATATGTTCGTTATTACTCTCTCTCTCTCTGTCTCTCTCTCTCTCTCTCTCTCTCTCTCTCACTCGCGGCAGCTGTCTCCCTCCTGCATGTCAACATCTTGTTGATAGCATTAGCTTTGTGTTGGCAGTGGGGATTGTCGCTAATGACATGCAGGGTTTGATTGGGATTTAATTAACCATTGTATTCATTTAATGAAAAATCATGTATGAAATGAGTTTCAATTATCTTCTGGAGTGGTGGACATGCATTTGACCTTATTCGTTTTACAGCAGGAAATTGTAAATTTGAAGCATGTCCCCACAAAACGGGTTAATTGGTAAGAAAAAAACCCATTCACCTGTTCAGATTTAACTGGAAATTCTTTAAAAGAAATGTGGTTGTTAGTAGAGTGAGCTACAATTGCCTATTGCCCATTTCATTTCATTTTACAAAAAAAAATGGTTTGAATCAATGTACAGTACATTTAAAGCATCACAAAAGGGAAAGAGTTAGTAATACAAATGTAAATACCTTTTATGATATTATATTTTGTGAAGTTTATATATTCATAAATGCCTACACTTCAAATGTCCTTTCTCATTAACCTGATTTTTTTTCTAGTTAGTCCTTGTTCTCTTGTGTTCTATTGTTATTTTTAATTATTTTTAGTCAACATTCAAGTGAGCCTCCATCCTATGCAGTTCAGCTACTAAGTAATGTGTGAAAACCAAAGCCATTTAAAACTTCTGGTTCTGATGAGATTTATTTTATTTTCCAAATGTCCAAAAATGTTTTGTTCATCTATTTGGCGTGCTGATCCCAAAGGGTTTTTTTTTTTTTTTTTACCTCTGAGAGTGGCAGAAGAACGAGCCAAGCTTTGACAGCAGTTTACCCGAATGATAAAGTTGTTATTCTAACATTGTTTGCCCTAAAGGCGTGTCTGTTCATCTTGCATTTTCTTTTAAGAAGAACTATTTTTAACAAGAAGAGGTTCGCATACTCTCATAAGTGGGCATTCAAACTGAGTTAAGAGAAAAAAATATATATCTTGTCTTCTATATGGTTGGTGATCACTTTGAAATGACACAAAATTGTATTTTACTATGTAGATTGTATTTTTTCATATGATTGTCTTGTAATCTTAATAAAAATCATCAATAAATGCTAAAAGAGATTTATTTTACTAAACCTATAAACGACAGCTTCAACTAACATTTGAATCCAAGTGTCTTCAAGACTATATGCCCTGTGTTTTTTCTGTGTGTTATGTTCTTTATAGTATGTGTGCCAAGTGTGCATGCTAGGTATGTAGGTCTTATTAAAGGGATAGTTCGGTTTTTAACACATTAAGCCCCTTTCACAGGTTGTCTAAAATGCAATAATGTGGTTGACATCGAAATTTTGACGATTGCTTCTGTCTCGGCTATTTGGGAAATGTAGAATCGCCTCTGCCTGCCTTCAAAATGGCTAGCAATGGGCATGTGTTGTTTCTATCCTTAAAACACTGGTTTTAAAAAAGTGCTACTAACCACTAACTGGTTAGTGGTGCTCAATGATGTTCCAAATCATGTATCGTAGCGAAATCAAGGCTTCCGTTTTATTTGGCACTTTGTTTATATGAAGGAGCAAATAGATCCCTATGGGACTTACAAAATGGCAAATAAAACATGACAGAAACTGTATTTTGCTACGATACTTGGGTTGGAACATCAGCAAATGCGACTAGTCACTCCATGAGAAGCACTTTTTTAAAACCAGTGTTTTAAGGGTAGAAACAACACACGCCCATTGCTAGCCATTTTAAAGGCAGGCAGAGGCGATTCTATATTTCCCAAATAGCCAAGACAGGAGCAATCATCAAGATTTTGGTGTCAACCACTTTATTTCATTTTAGACAACCTGTGAAAGGGGCTCAACCGAACTATCCCTTTAACAATTTAACATATGGTGCCGAGTGGATAAAGAAACCTTCAAAGCATCACAGCTGCCAGTTTATGTGATATTAATGTAAAATGTTAACTAGTCATTGGCTAAAGGTTTCCGCATGATATCTGAAGGATGTGTAGAGGAGGCATTATAAATCAGTACAGAAAGGCTTAGATCAATTACAAAAGGAACTACTCATTGAGTTAAAATAGCCTTTCCACACTCATACGCCTCACCATGCACCATTTTGTTCATCTACAAGTGGGGTGCACTTCAAAGAAGCAGCAGAAACAAAAATAGCCCTATGTTGGTATGTTGTGTATAGGACAACCCAGCTCTTCAGACTCCATAAGGCAAAGAACATGCTTTGATCTTTAGCGGGCTCCACCTGATCTATCAACGCCATCATCATGGCACTCACCCCACTAGAACATATCTCAGCTCCCCCAGCACTGGCGGATCAATCTCCCACCAGCGGTTATTTACATTTGCAAGCATCAGAAGATGGCACAAATACATCTTCATAACACCTTCTGATTTTTTTTCTTTTTCTTCTTGCTGAGGTCCTGGAAATGCTTTCTCTCATGACCACGTACTGTATGCATTCTGTCACTGGCTTTTCAGAAATAAGTCTTGGCTAGTTAAAAGGCCAGTGGAATATAAAGTTATTTGTACACCTGCAGGTGTGTGTGTTTGTGTGTATTCACTGTGTGCCACATGCGGCCTTCCCACTATCTTTGGAATGTACAGTATGAAAGCCTGTGGCTGTCCTTTGCCATTTTTTTTTACAACTGGCAAAGCATGCAGGTAACTCCGAATTCCACACAGCACCATAGCTTCCCTATGTTGGTTGTCTCTCTCCCTTGCTGCTTCATACCTTCTCAGTCTCTCTTCTATGTCTCTTTCTCTTCAAATCTCACCTCTCCCTGTCTCTCTCTCGCTCTCTCTTTCTCTCTCTCTCCTATTATTCATTTCTCCTTTCTTTTTGTCTCTTTTCCCCCCCATCTTTCTATTATCATCCCTTTCATCTTCTCTCCATGTTCTCCATCTCTCTCTTTCTATCTGTGCTAGGT
>JAGFZM010003801.1:0-13986 GCA_017657215.1 Limnothrissa miodon
TGGGAGTGTGCACGATTACACAAACAGGCCTCAAGTTTCATCCCTGAAAGAGGATCATGGGATTTAACATTTCCCGTGGACAGAGGTCATATCCTGTAAGATGGCCTGCAGCCTGATCGACTGCATGTGGATGACACATCACAACTGAACACACTCACCCCCCAACCTACCACCATCAGTTCTCATCTTTCAAGACCTGGACGATCACCTACTGAATTCAGCCTGCTTGCACTGGGTCCCACTGTGTTCCTTTATTGCCTTCTGAAAATATCCCCTTCGGCATTCAGTATCATGCATAATGCATTAGCGTATATTAAAATGCAAAGATATCCCAAAAGCTTCCTAAACTTTACTTCAGGGGGCCACTTTCAGGCGATCCTTCACCGGAGCTCTACAGAAAGCCCTTATATTGCAAAAGCACATCAACATCCCTACCATCTTATATTCATACACTATAGGTTTCTACCCACAAATAGTGTCCGCTCGTTGGTTAAACACATGCAAGAAAAAAAGGAATAAAGAAAAACTGCACATTCAGTTTCAGTTTCATATCTTTTGGAAGCTTACAATCATGTGGCGGCAGCAGCCCACCTCCCTGTCCCTCCCTCCCTTTCTCTCCATCCTCTCTCTCTCTGCAGCTCGTCTTGTTGCTGGACTTCATGATACTGATTTCTACACAGGCCATAAAAGGCAGTGTGTGTGCGCTCCTGGTCCACAGAGTAGACACCTCCGTGAGATGAAACGCACACTGGCTCCAGTGTAAACAGTCCGCAGAGAATGGAATTTTTTTTTTAAAGCGAGCGGGGGTTATTGTGGGAGGCCACACGTCTGCCTCGTTCCCGGGCCCTCGCCATGCGTGTGATTCATGCCATTCACATCCAGCTGTGTGTATCTTGCTGAGGCTCCAGCTATGCCTCTGGAAGGGGAGGACTGGCATGTGTGTGAGTAAAAGTGTTTGTCTTAAACAGCATAGGGGAAGCAGTGTGTTTGTGTACGTGCAGTGTGTGTATGTGTATGTGTATGTGTAGGGATGTAGGCGTGTACCCTTTACATTGTTTATCACACACTTACTCACTCATACTGACACACAGTGTTTACAGGAAGGCAGCAAGCCCAAGTGAATAAAATAGTATTTACATGTGAGAAAGGGAGATTGATTCCATGTCCACGCCAGTGTGCGTGTGGTGGGTGGGGTCTCACACACATAAGCGGGAGCCATGACTGAGGGACCGTCACGGCTCATTCACAGCTCCCCTTTACCGGCCGCACGCCACACTACCGCCCCCCCCCTGCAGAGCAGTCCCTGGTCTGTGTGGATCTGTAAACAAACCAGCCTCCCATCTTCAGAAGCCAGCCAACCATGCGTGCCTACAAACAAACGTCTTACACACCCGCACACATCAGATTGGAACCCAAACTCTGAGTGGCCCACGGATTGGCAGTGGTGAGTGTAACCATCACTGTCTTCTGTAGCTACGGATACCTACGGATGCTGACAGGGGCTCCTGCCACAGGAGAGCTCTACTACACACACAACTGAAGCCATCCATCACACACAGAATACCGCATAGGGGTATGTGTGTGTGTGTGTGTGTGTGTCTCTTCATTTATGCTATGAATACGGAATGCTGCACTACTTGTTGCATTCAAAGAAACTGTACTACGATGTCTTTGAGCACCCATGCTGTTACACCTTTGAGAAGAAAGAAAGAACAGACTTTCTGTGTAGGGGTGGGGATTGATGGGATTGTATCAGTATTGATGTCAATGTCAATTCTGCTCATTCATTCCAATTCCTTGCTGTAGAGGGGCTTTCTGTGACAACATATTGGCCTAGGATGAAGCTCAATACTACTATAGTGGTCATAAAGGTTTATTGAAATTTGTTGAACTTTGTAGAACAACTTATTTTTTACAAAGACTCATTGACCTTGGTTCGGGAATTATCACAGGTTTGAAAGAGGTAAAGGTAATGTTAGAACCATGAAATTACATTGAAGCATTTGATTCTTGATTCTGCTCAGTTCCCAACTCTCAATTCCCACACCTATTTCTGTATGTGTAAATGTATGACCACAGAGCCTACATTTTTTATATTTCTTACAATAACATTAGGTATGGATCCTTATCTTTGAGCTTGGTATGTGTGTGTGTGTGTGTGTGTGTGTGTGTGTATGTGAGTGAGTGGATTGTGAGGACAATTATTCTGGGGTTGTTTTTCCTTTTAAATTCATTGAGGGAAAAATAACACCAGACAGGCTTGCGCAACCATTCAGAACTAGTCAGTTCAGTAAACCCAATGCCCTTAGAAGAAACAAACTCTTTAATGTTAATCTTCTATCAAATTGGCCTCCATGTGTGAAATGGAATTCAAATTCCATTTAAGGTGTCTAGAAAAATACACACACACGCACACAAATAACACACCGCACAGCCTGTAGGGAGTCCATGCTTTTCTGTAAATTATAATTGATACATGGCCACAATGCCTGCGGTCAAGTAGCGCAGTGAGGGCTTCGCTGCCTAGAAGTGCATACATCACAGTCTGCTTGTTGCCTAATGAGCCTCGAGTCCTAACGGACTCTGATCGATGAGCCAGGCTAACATATCAGTTCTGAGCAGCCCACTGCTGCAGGGAACATGTATGAGACAATAGCCCACCTAATCCCAACACGGGGAAGACTCCTGTCAGCCACATCTGCATGCATTTTTTGCATGGAAACATGTCAAGTCTGCACCGCATCACAGGAGACATGCGACAGGCCGAGAGGGAGAAAAAATATTGGTGAAGATTTTACTGTCATTTATGATTGTTGCTATACATAAAAGTGGGTATATACCATGCAGTGATTTGCATGCATTTGGATGGTGCTTTAGAATAGAGTATGGTATATACGGTAAGTAATAATTCAGGTACTTGTAAATGGAGGATATTTAAAATATTTCATATCTACTCCATCATCTGTATCTTTTCTTCTGGATTCCATTTTGAAAGTAAAGAAATGGATTTCCATGACTTGCTGTTTTTTACATGCAATGCTTTCAAACAGAAGACAGCAATGAGAGAGAGAGGCAGAGAAATCTCCCTGCATGGGTAACACTTTTTCTGTCAGCAGTGAAATTTCTCCTCTACTTAAGAGCACTCTGGAGAGGAGCACGTCTCTGGCCCTCATGCAGAGGAAAGGCTCCACAGAGAGGCCATATTAGCGCAGACAAATGTATTACACAGCTGCCTGAAGGCTGGCAGAAAGACCCTTCACTCAAAATGCCCCCTTCTCGTTCCCTCTCTCACCCCCTTTTTGGGCCATGCTTCTGGGCCTTTCTTCTGCTTTCATCTCCCACGCTGTCTGTCAGTGGTGTTGATGCTGCTCTGCCGTATGCCTGTGGCTCTCCCCCAGCTTAAGCCCCTCCAGTAATGGGCTCTAATGTGATGATAATGGGAAGAAGAACCCAGTGGGGGGGGGGGGGGGGGGGGGGGGTTTGCACAAGATGCTGTCGCTTATTGTCTGTGTCCCGGATGTTATATAGGTGGATGAAATGATATACTCACACTCACACACACACTCACACACACACACACTCTCTGGGCAATGCATCCAGCAGAGAATAATCATTCTCAGCTGTAACGGGCAGGTGTCTCGTATGGAAAGGGGGAGTGCCATTTTTTCCTGTTTTTTTTTCACTAGCTGTTGGAGTGGAAGTGGAAGTGCTTAAGGTCATTATCTTCTTTGGCTAATGCTGAGCATTTGTATCCCCGTGAAGTAAGCTTGTGTGAGTAACTGCGCAAATATGTGAGTGAGAGCAAGTGTGTGTTGATACATCTTCAGTCCTTCTCCCCACCCCTCATGACCAGTTGTCTCCTCCTGAGCAGAAGCGTACCTCACACTTATGTGTGTGTATAAGTCTATATGAAGAACACAAACACGTGAGAATTGAATTTCCATTCACTGGGTCCTGTGCCCTGGTGCCACATAAAGTGGGCTATTGGCGACACAGTGGACAAAACAAAGCCGGATCACTAGCAAACACCTCCACTGATGTGACCTCATGCTGGTGCAGCGGTTTTAGCTGGAGGCGGCCTACAAGGGCTCACGTATCAGACTCTCCTACAAGGGTATCTCTTTACACACAGTGGCGTTGGGACATCTGGGACTGCTGACAACGGCTGATAAAACAAGAGCGTCCTCTAAGCACTGGAGGTTTATGGGAGCAGCTCATTGCCATGCCACCTACTACGCTAGCTTTGTTAGCTTTGTCAAATGAGACAGGTGTTAAAGGACATCTTTTCATCAGTAATAATGAGTTCTTAGGTATGGGGTGGATTATAGAAGCTGGCAGAATTACAGTAGCTGCCCGTTATCTGTAAGCTTTTGAACACAGAATGTCGCATTTAAGAGAGTTACTTTAATGCATTAGTCCTGCTGTGAGGCTTTGTAAAGGTCTATCAAGAGTTAAAAGCAGAGTTCAGCTTAAAAAAACAGCATGAGAAAGAACTAGCTACTTTAGTAGGCACTCAAAGGAGAAAACAAACTACTACTTCACAAACACAACTCTGGCCAGACCCATCTGTTTGGTGAGAAGTAGCTGTGCCTCAACAAGAAAGGCCTTCACATACAAAATAATTGTTTTGACCTTACTGGCGACAGAAGAACCTTAGCCTTAAAACGTTTATCATTCTGCCTTTGGAGCACTGAATAAAAAGACAAAAACACAAGCAGAAACTAAATCTTATCTTCTCAAATGTCTTTTACTCACAGAGCCACACACAGAGTATAAAATTGAGACCAAACAAGACCAAACCAGCCGATCAGTTTCACTGGGCTAGACGGTACTGCCAAGGGCTAGAGCATTGTTCCGACAAAGCTATCGATCCAAGGCCTCAGACGTCATGGTAACGGATGCGGTGGAGAGGAGGGGCAAGGGCGAGCCGTCTTTCACAGAAACTAAATGAAACCAAAACTCTGCCTCACACGCTCAGTCATACACACGGGACAGCTTGCCTTCAACTCATCTTCACTACATGCAATCTGCCCTCCTCTCTGGGCCACAAAATAAACTTACTGCAGGCACAGTTTATGTTCCCAACACTTTCCTGAGGTCACGATTGCCCCTTTTGATTTATGAAGGCCCCAGTCTGCACCTCTCTGTCTCTTTGGGAAGAAAACAACATATCTACTAACTGGCTATTAAAATAATCACCAAACTACACGTCTGTCCCCAGGCTTAGGGCAGCCTGGGACTGAACTGGCATCTCATGAGGGGTTTTGTGAAACCCTCTGTGCTCTATGGTGGCCCTGGTGCAAACCACATTAACAAATTACTAAACAACAAATTGAGAAACACAAACAAATTTAGAAACAACAAAAAAATTGAGAAACACAAAAACAAATTAAGAATCACAAAAACAAAATTGAGAAACTCTAAAACAAATGAAGAATCACAAAAACAAAAGAAGAATCACAAAAACAAAATGAGAAACACAATTACGTTAAGGGTTCCTCACTAGGTCCCTTGGACCGGACCCGGGTTTGTTTGGTCCGATGGTTCGGTTCTTTTTGATAATGTGAACGCAACCGTACCGAACCTGGGTGCGGACCCGGGACCAGACCCGAGTCCACCTGAAAGAGGTGGTCTGGGGTACGGTTCACTAGAGTGCTGAAGTAGGTTGCTAAGCAAACATTCTAAAGAATGTAAAAAATCTTTACTTTTTATCATCGTTTTGACGCGAGATATTCTGGAAGCTTGTGTCTGCTTAAGACATAAATGGACCAGGGTGCGGAGACAAACGTTTAATGTAAACAGAGACCAACTGCGGTAGGGGTCTGGGGGAGTAACCGGACTCGGATCCGGTCCAGTTAAACGGACCCAGTGTGAAAGCACCCTAAGAAACCGGAAAGGGTAGGTTCCAGTCAGCAACAGCAGACATCACTGATTGGACGACGGGCTGTTCGTCTAGTTCAGTGTTTCTCAAAGTGTGGTCCGCCTGTGACCTCTAGTGGTCCGCGAGTGAATCAATAAAAGATGGCTTATACAAACGTAACAGCTGTCTATTTGAGAATATTTTGATTCAGGACATAGGCCTACGAGGTGATACTGGATATGCTCAAGTGTAATGTGATGAACTTGGCTTTATTTCAATAGCTTCAAGTAGACAAACAATAGCTTCAATGGCTTCACGTAGACAAACCACAATTTATAATGAGCCTACACACAGTTCTCTTTCGTTTCGAAGCCGAAACGTACGAGTGGATGATGCCTATCATCTCCTACTTTTCTGAAGTCAATTTTAACCAACCCTTTGAAAAAAGGGCAGTAAGCGCACTGACGCGCGCAGGCAACTACTTGGACAGCCCTGCGTGACGTCAGAAAGTCTATATATTGACTGCGCTTACGCTTCAGGTCCTCTTTGCCTCTTTCACCTCGCCTACTGCGTGTGTTTCTGAGTCGCCTTTTCGTTTGCTTTCGCAAATATTCCTAAAACCAACGGCTTTTTTGAAAGCCCACCACAAAAGCTTTTTTCAAAGCTCTCCGAGGGATTTCCGTCTTGCTCCAAGTGCTCACGCCGGTCCCTGACTTCTGGTACCCCGAGACGCAAGATGGCTACTCGTCGTTGTACCGACTGTGATCGTCCCATGGCGATTTCCGACCGCCATTCTATCTGCTTCATCTGTATGGGGAGCGAGCATGCTATGCTCGCTTTTTCGCGGCCAGATCTCTGCTCGGCTTGCCTCTCCCCTACGGCTATCGCCAACAGAGCGGCATTTTTCGTGGGTTGCACTGGTGTTCCAGGGGCGGCCCCTACCCCCATTGGTGCTAGTGCTCTCTCCACCCGCCAGTCTATCGATTTTCCCCCGGCGTCCTCGCACCCGGATGGGCTAATCGACCGGTCTTCAGTGGCTACTCGGCCGTCGGTTAGCTTCTCAGCGGCTAGCTTGCTACCAGCTAGCCAGCTAACCGCGGCCCACCAGGCTAGCCCTGCTAGCTCCATCGACGCTGCCTTTGCCCGCGCGGCTACCACGCCGCCTCAGGGCGACGATGACGACCCAGTAATCGAAGCTGTGGATGAGGAGGAGCTTGCTTCCTTCCTCTCCGCTAAAGGCTGCGCCACCGTGGAGGATTTGCCACCTGTGTTGAAGACCCACGCCGCCCAGTTAGCTTCTGAGCTAGCTTCCTTGGCTACGCAGGCGGCTAGCAGGCTAGGCCTGCCTCCGCCTCAGCGCTGTCCGGGAGGGCGTTTCGACCCCTTCTCCGGCGCGCTCCCCTCTCCGGACGCTCTCCCTCTCCCTGCTCACCCCACGGTTGTGGCTGATGCACAAGGCTCATGGGAGGCTACCTACGCCGCCATTGCCCCTATCCAGGGGCACGCGGCATTTTACGCGATGGACGGAGCGGGCGCCACCGGCCTCATGCAGCTTCCTCGCGTCGAAGATGCGGTCGCTGGTTGTCTAGCACCACCTGGATATCGCCTCCCGAGCTTCCCTCCAAGCCGTGTCAGCGCACGGAGAAGCTCGCTTCTAAGGCCTTTATCTGTACAGGCCAGGCAATAAGGGCGATGAATACCGCCTTTCTCCTCTCCTCTCTGTCTGAGGAGCTGGTGGCAGATCTGACAGCGCAGCCGTCGGACTTAACCCTCCATCAGCTGCGCAGAGTTACCGCTCTCACTCGCTGGCCATCAGGGCGGCCATTAAAGCCGACGGGCGCTCCCTTGGCTCTTTGGTCGTCCTAGACAGGCACCTCTGGCTGAACCTTTCGTCCATGCCAGAGAAGGAGAAGAGGCATCTGATGAACGCTCCCATCTCCGCTGATGCTCTGTTTGGCCAGGTGCTGGAACTACAGCGCGATCGCTTAGAGAAGACGAAGTCGGCGGCTCAGGCCCTGCAACCCGTGCTTCCTAAGCGTGCGCCGCCTCAGTCAGCCGCTCCCGCTGCTCCTCAGACGCGTGCTCGCGCGCCTCAACGGACGCAACAGAAAAAGAAGGCGGACGCGCCCAAAGCCGCGCCTCAGCCGGCTACTGGGTCGCAACCTGCTTGGCAGCGCTCCCGCCAACCGTCCAGCTAGCCAGGAGCGGCGTAAGAGGTCACAGCGATCCTGATGTGATTGCGTGTGCGCGGCAGAGCATGTCATGCGATCACCATCCATTGACTGCTATGCCTCTGTGTGCTCTAAAAGGCATGGGTCTTCGCTCTGCAGTCCCCAGCTCGGAGCGTTCCCCCCCGCTTCGGCGGTCCTCTCTGATCTCACCCCCTTACGGGGCGCTGAGTTTGCCTTGTTCACAAGCACTACGCACACACACCTTCGCCCCTCTGGGGCAATGTTTCACAATGAGCCCCGGGCCAGGCCGGAGGACGATCTCTGTTCTGTCAACGCTATCGCGCACTGGGGCGCGTGATATCACGCCTCGACGAGGCCTCTGCTAGTCACGGTCTCCGCGTCCTCTGTCTCTCTCGCCTCCGAGCAGTGGGCATGCGATGCTTCGGAGTCGTTCACGGTCGAGAAGTCCTCCCCGTCCTCTCTCGCCGCTTCTGTCGGTCGATTTATCGCCCAGATACGAGCAGACCTGTCTGCCCAGTCTGACATGTCTGCCTTTGGCCAGACGGGTAACTTCTCCCCGCTCTTTGAGGTCGTCACTGACGCACACTCCAGGCACTGTTGTGGCGTATATCAATCGCCAGGGCGGCACGCGCTCTCCGGACCTGTTTCGCCTGGCGTACAAGCTGCTCACCTGGGCCACCCGCCACTTCCTGTCGATCAGGGCGGCGCACTTGCCAGGTGTACGCAACACAGGCGCGGACCTCCTCTCCAGGGGTGTTCCGCGTGCAACCGACTGGCACCTCTGCCCAGCCGTGGTGCACAGCCTCTGGTCCCGCTTCGGGCGGGCACGAGTCGATCTTTTCGCCTCGAGAGAGAACGCTCACTGTCCAGCGTGGTTTTCGCTGGAGGGAGATGCACCGCTAGGGTCAGACGCGCTGGCGCATCCGTGGCCGCGCGGTCTGCTCTACGCTTTTCCCCCCCTTCCTCTGATGCGTCAGGTATTGGCCAGGATCAGAGCGGGGGCTCACAGGGTGATTCTGATCGCCCCCAATTGGCCATCTCAGAGCTGGTTCTCAGATCTGGTCTCACTGTTGGACGGCCAGCCGTGGACCCTCCCTCTGAGGAGGGATCTCCTATCGCAGGCTCACGGGTCGCTGTGGCACCCCAAGCTGGAAGCATGGAGACTGACGGCTTGGCCCCTGAACGGGCGCGTCTCCTAGAGAGCGGCCTGTCAGGCGCAGTTATAGAGACTGTTCAGGCTGCTAGAGCTACATCCACTAGGTCGTTGTATGAAGTGGCGTGTATTCAGCACGTGGTGCAGAGACAGAGGCTGTGATCCTCTAGTCTGCCCTATTGGCGAGGTGCTTGCTATTTTACACCTGTTTGATCAGGGTCGTACACCCTCTACTTTGAAGGTGTACCTCACAGCTATTTCTGCATGCCATGTTGGCTATGCTGGCGTTTCCCCAGGCGCTCCCCCCTTGCGTCGCGCTTCATGAAGGGCGTTAGGCGGCTTCGCCCCTCTTCCACTCCTTCGGTCCCTACTTGGGACCTGGCCACTGTCCTACGCGGACTGGCCCTTACGCCCTTTGACCCTCTGTCGAGTGCCAGTCTAAAGATGCTTTCCCTTAAGACTGCGCTTCTGCTCGCTCTGGTCTCGGTGACGCGCGTTAGCGATCTGACTGCCTTGTCAGTCAGTCCTGACTGTCTTGAGTTCACGCAAGGTGACCTGCGGGTAACGCTGCGACCAAATCCCTTTTCTCGCCCAAAAGTGCTGTCTACTGACCCTCGTTCGAGGGTCATTGAGCTCTCAGCCCTTCCTGAGACGGGCAGTTCTGTGCCCGTCACTCTGTGCCCGGTCAGAGCGCTTTGTGCCTATTTGACACGCACGCAGAGCATCAGGAGGACGAACCAGTTGTTCGTCTGCCATGGCGAGCGTGCCAAGGGTCAGGCCTTGTCTACCCAACGCATGTCGCATTGGCTTACTGAATCCCATACGTCTGGCATATGAGGCGGCGGGTGTTCCTCCGCCTGCTCATGTCAGGGCGCACTCCACCCATGGAGTGGCGGCTTCTTGGGCCTTCTGGAAAGGCGTCCCTATGAAGGATATCTGTCTGAGCGCTTCGTGGGCCTCAAGCAACACCTTAGCGCGTTTTTACGCATTGGACGTCACCAGGCCGGGTGTAGCAGAGAGTGTTCTCTCTGGGCCCGGCGGCGGTCCCATGGATCTTCCCACCTCGGGCTCCTCGGTGTAGGGCTCTTGAGGCTTGGTTGTAGTGATCCACTTGTACGTTTTGGCTTCGAAACGAAAGAGAACGTTACGGATACTAACGTATCCTCGGTTCTCTGAGTGAGAAGCCGAAACGTACGCTTCGGGCCTCAATCGCCGACGCTGGCGAGCTTGGCAAAGAGGACCTGAAGCGTAAGCGCAGTCAATATATAGACTTTCTGACGTCACGCAGGGCTGTCTAAGTAGTTGCCTGCGCGCGTCAGTGCGCTTACTGCCCTTTTTTCAAAGGGTGATTCATCATTTGTTTCAGTGTTTCTCAATTTTGTTTTTGTGATTCTTAATTTGTTTTTGTGTTTCTGAGTTTTGTTTGTGCTTCTCAATTTGTTTTTGTGTTTATTAATTTATTATTGTGGTTTGCACTTCAGGGCCACCATAGTATGTGCTCAGTTTCATCTGCAGACAATCAGACAGATGTGTAATTATTTTCAAAGGACTTGAGAAAAAAACAAGAAATTATCCTATTATGTTTTCACCCCCACCTGTGTTAATATCTCAGACACCTTTCTTTTCAGAAGCCACTCATTTAGAGCTCCAATTTATATTGGATAGTGCAGTCATCTGCTTGCTGAGAGTGTCTTAAATTGCGCTAGCAATCTGTGATGCTGTGCATTTTAGAGTGGAACTAAGGCTCATTACGGGCCGATTTGACATCTGCATCCCACATCAAAGAAAGGTTCACCCCAATCAAATATTAATTGACTGTGTAATGATGGAAAATAAGCACAGAAAGGGAACTCTGTGCACTGTTGATGTGCTCTCCTGTGGAAAACACATGGATGGGAGGATGATTATTCTTCCTGTCCGGACAGAGATCAGACAGCGGCTACTGATTGACTGATACTGAGGAATCTGTACAGACACCTACAGCACATCCTGCCATGAGTATGCACATGGCTCATCCTAATTAAAAAAATCACAAAAACTTCAAAAATGTTCACATATTCACATACTCTCACATATTCACATATTTTCATAATGCACATATTTTCGCATATTCACATATTTTCACACTGCATTTCCCAGATATTAGTAGACCAACCAACTTTTTGACACTTTAAAAGCTAATTTCTTTTTTGCCCTCATGGTCATGTTTAATGAATATTCTATCAAGAGATGAGCTGTATTTATTTGAAGGAAATAACACTACCGTGTAAGCATGAATAATTTCAGAGATTTTCCAAGAGAATTAACAAGACCCCTGTTTCATGCTGATATCCGTCTGGGAGGGCTGAGTGTGTGTGTGTGTGTGTGTGCGTGTGCAGGCATGCATGAGTGTATACGCTTGTCATTTCATGGAATCTTCAGTCAAAAAGCTTTCTGAATATGTGAGGATGTGGGTTAGAACAAGGTCAAATTGAAAGGCTCTGAAGGCCATGAGATGATTCCCTGTTCTCACCAGCCATGTGCATCCATCCAGGGATGAAGCACACCCCTGCAAGGTGCTTCTTTGAGGATCAGCAAGGCTGGAATGCATGTCATGTTTACAGGTGGACACACCATTTGTAAAAAGTTAAAAAGTTTTAGAATTTAGCACAGATATTGACATTCCTGTAAGCGTCCGCAAGTTATTCATGGTCAGTTTGACAATGTTCCGTCATTTCAGAACAGAAAATAATGCTGAATCATAAGCCTTTGATGTTTTTTATCCAACACATTCTCTAACAGCCACAAGAAAATGTTGGCAGAACTGATTTAAATGCACCGTTGCACACCTCAAAAAATGCAGGGGAATTGGAGGGATGAGATATGACCAAATAATAAACAAAGGAACAGGCAGATGAAAGTAGAAGGGAATGAGAAAAATACAGCGGTGTGGGGCCAGTGTGATGACAGGGCGTCTGGGTGCTGGACGGCCCAGTGTTCCTTGGACTCATTGCTCACCACAGAGATAGGCTGGCACAATCCGCAGTCAGAGAATGATGGGAAGTCCATCAGACAGAGTGGCAGCTGCAACACCAAGGTTGCCCTCTCCACCATCAACACTTTGAACAGCTGAGCACAGACCAATCCACAGCCATCCTCTCAACTGATCCATCTGCCCAAATCACAACTTCAAACAATAAGTGCCTTATTCCCACTATTGTTCTTAGGGCCAGCAAGGCAAAACCAAGAGCGCTCAATCAAGCAGATTAATAGAGGAATCTGTGTTACAGCGCAGATGAGGACCACAGGCTGAATTAAAAGCAGATTGGGCCTGAGGCTTGATTACAGAGCTGATCAAAGCCATCTCTGGTCACAGGAGATCAATGGTAACTTATGAAGCCAGCTGCGCTTTTTTCATCTCCTGGCCTACACAATGCCTGCATCAATCTTCTATTAAAGACTGTGGACAAAAATTGGAGTGAAATGGAGGTGGAGAGTGATAGAATATTAGCAAGTGAAAGAAGGGAATTTGGTTGGGGGTAAAAAATGTGACCTCATTCTGTTCCCCCCATTATTAGAAACAAGTTAATAATTCAACTCGCTACTTCCTCTAGCAATTCACCTTAAGATGTCTGGTAAAGATGTGGGAAGAGAAGATCACACTTGAATATAAAGCATATGAACTTAATCTTTCTCAAGTTCGTTTGGTCTAATTTGTTCTCACTCTGAAACCCAAATCTTTGGTACTTTGATAAGCAAACCTGATAGAGTTGTGAGGCAGGTTTCCCTTGCTTAGCAGCTTTGGCTGCACATGTTCCCCTGCATCTACTTGCACCATATACAACCCTATCCACTGCGTACACTCCACATTTAGCTGCTCTCAGCATTAAATAATGGAACGGTGGATTCTACACAGGCACATTTGTGTGTGTGTGTGTGTTTATTTGTGGGTGGCTATACACACATGCAATCCAGTGTCAGGTTCACCCCTAACAGTACAGAAAATCACTAGGATCTATAGCACAGTGGAGAGGTTACGGAAGGATGCCAATGTCAAGCTCATGCACAGATGCTGGGAGGAGGAGAAAAGTCCACAACAAGTGAAACCAATACTGAGACCAGAATACAGATCACCAGTAGCCCTTCATAACAATAGGAGAAGGAGTACACAATAACAGGCATCAAGATAACAAAAATAACATGTTCCCCGTATAAAGCAACAGCTCAGGAAAAGCTACTTCTCATGTCCTTGTTGATGGATGACCTTTACACCAGCAACTAGTCTCTTGCTAATGAGCATGGCTTAGTGTGGATCAAAAGCACATTTCTAAGGTCTACCATCACACTTCCTCTGTAAAATGTCATTTGGAAATGTATGCAAAAGATGCAAATGTTTTTGTTTGTATTTCCAGCCAAAATAATGAATCAGCTGTCTAAAAGTCCCAAATAGCCGAATGGGGGTGAGCGGTTGGGGAAGGAGAAAGAAAGGAGATGGACAATAGCACCACTGGAGCAGAGGAGACAGATCCACATGATCAACGTATTAGATGAGGCTTCTTAGAAAAGCTCTTTCCCTCCATGCGCTACTGTGCCAGACACTCGAGTCTCCTCTTGAACAAAGCCAGCGAGCGCTCAGCACTTTCGCGCACTGAGACAGGATTGTTTTCACAAACTTTCCATTACCTTCGCCCCACCCTTACTCTGGCCAAACACACGCACACACAACATACATAACATTCGCAGCCAATCAGCTAAGCCAGCACCCCCCCACCCCCCCGCCCCCCAGCCTCCTACCTGCCCAA
>JAGFZM010003802.1:0-13994 GCA_017657215.1 Limnothrissa miodon
TGGGAGTGTGCACGATTACACAAACAGGCCTCAAGTTTCATCCCTGACCACTCCAAGAGGATCATGGGATTTAACATTTCCCGTGGACAGAGGTCATATCCTGTAAGATGGCCTGCAGCCTGATCGACTGCATGTGGATGACACATCACAACTGAACACACTCACCCCCCAACCTACCACCATCAGTTCTCATCTTTCAAGACCTGGACGATCACCTACTGAATTCAGCCTGCTTGCACTGGGTCCCACTGTGTTCCTTTATTGCCTTCTGAAAATATCCCCTTCGGCATTCAGTATCATGCATAATGCATTAGCGTATATTAAAATGCAAAGATATCCCAAAAGCTTCCTAAACTTTACTTCAGGGGGCCACTTTCAGGCGATCCTTCACCGGAGCTCTACAGAAAGCCCTTATATTGCAAAAGCACATCAACATCCCTACCATCTTATATTCATACACTATAGGTTTCTACCCACAAATAGTGTCCGCTCGTTGGTTAAACACATGCAAGAAAAAAAGGAATAAAGAAAAACTGCACATTCAGTTTCAGTTTCATATCTTTTGGAAGCTTACAATCATGTGGCGGCAGCAGCCCACCTCCCTGTCCCTCCCTCCCTTTCTCTCCATCCTCTCTCTCTCTGCAGCTCGTCTTGTTGCTGGACTTCATGATACTGATTTCTACACAGGCCATAAAAGGCAGTGTGTGTGCGCTCCTGGTCCACAGAGTAGACACCTCCGTGAGATGAAACGCACACTGGCTCCAGTGTAAACAGTCCGCAGAGAATGGAATTTTTTTTTTAAAGCGAGCGGGGGTTATTGTGGGAGGCCACACGTCTGCCTCGTTCCCGGGCCCTCGCCATGCGTGTGATTCATGCCATTCACATCCAGCTGTGTGTATCTTGCTGAGGCTCCAGCTATGCCTCTGGAAGGGGAGGACTGGCATGTGTGTGAGTAAAAGTGTTTGTCTTAAACAGCATAGGGGAAGCAGTGTGTTTGTGTACGTGCAGTGTGTGTATGTGTATGTGTATGTGTAGGGATGTAGGCGTGTACCCTTTACATTGTTTATCACACACTTACTCACTCATACTGACACACAGTGTTTACAGGAAGGCAGCAAGCCCAAGTGAATAAAATAGTATTTACATGTGAGAAAGGGAGATTGATTCCATGTCCACGCCAGTGTGCGTGTGGTGGGTGGGGTCTCACACACATAAGCGGGAGCCATGACTGAGGGACCGTCACGGCTCATTCACAGCTCCCCTTTACCGGCCGCACGCCACACTACCGCCCCCCCCTGCAGAGCAGTCCCTGGTCTGTGTGGATCTGTAAACAAACCAGCCTCCCATCTTCAGAAGCCAGCCAACCATGCGTGCCTACAAACAAACGTCTTACACACCCGCACACATCAGATTGGAACCCAAACTCTGAGTGGCCCACGGATTGGCAGTGGTGAGTGTAACCATCACTGTCTTCTGTAGCTACGGATACCTACGGATGCTGACAGGGGCTCCTGCCACAGGAGAGCTCTACTACACACACAACTGAAGCCATCCATCACACACAGAATACCGCATAGGGGTATGTGTGTGTGTGTGTGTGTGTGTCTCTTCATTTATGCTATGAATACGGAATGCTGCACTACTTGTTGCATTCAAAGAAACTGTACTACGATGTCTTTGAGCACCCATGCTGTTACACCTTTGAGAAGAAAGAAAGAACAGACTTTCTGTGTAGGGGTGGGGATTGATGGGATTGTATCAGTATTGATGTCAATGTCAATTCTGCTCATTCATTCCAATTCCTTGCTGTAGAGGGGCTTTCTGTGACAACATATTGGCCTAGGATGAAGCTCAATACTACTATAGTGGTCATAAAGGTTTATTGAAATTTGTTGAACTTTGTAGAACAACTTATTTTTTACAAAGACTCATTGACCTTGGTTCGGGAATTATCACAGGTTTGAAAGAGGTAAAGGTAATGTTAGAACCATGAAATTACATTGAAGCATTTGATTCTTGATTCTGCTCAGTTCCCAACTCTCAATTCCCACACCTATTTCTGTATGTGTAAATGTATGACCACAGAGCCTACATTTTTTATATTTCTTACAATAACATTAGGTATGGATCCTTATCTTTGAGCTTGGTATGTGTGTGTGTGTGTGTGTGTGTGTGTGTGTGTATGTGAGTGAGTGGATTGTGAGGACAATTATTCTGGGGTTGTTTTTCCTTTTAAATTCATTGAGGGAAAAATAACACCAGACAGGCTTGCGCAACCATTCAGAACTAGTCAGTTCAGTAAACCCAATGCCCTTAGAAGAAACAAACTCTTTAATGTTAATCTTCTATCAAATTGGCCTCCACGTGTGAAATGGAATTCAAATTCCATTTAAGGTGTCTAGAAAAATACACACACACGCACACAAATAACACACCGCACAGCCTGTAGGGAGTCCATGCTTTTCTGTAAATTATAATTGATACATGGCCACAATGCCTGCGGTCAAGTAGCGCAGTGAGGGCTTCGCTGCCTAGAAGTGCATACATCACAGTCTGCTTGTTGCCTAATGAGCCTCGAGTCCTAACGGACTCTGATCGATGAGCCAGGCTAACATATCAGTTCTGAGCAGCCCACTGCTGCAGGGAACATGTATGAGACAATAGCCCACCTAATCCCAACACGGGGAAGACTCCTGTCAGCCACATCTGCATGCATTTTTTGCATGGAAACATGTCAAGTCTGCACCGCATCACAGGAGACATGCGACAGGCCGAGAGGGAGAAAAAATATTGGTGAAGATTTTACTGTCATTTATGATTGTTGCTATACATAAAAGTGGGTATATACCATGCAGTGATTTGCATGCATTTGGATGGTGCTTTAGAATAGAGTATGGTATATACGGTAAGTAATAATTCAGGTACTTGTAAATGGAGGATATTTAAAATATTTCATATCTACTCCATCATCTGTATCTTTTCTTCTGGATTCCATTTTGAAAGTAAAGAAATGGATTTCCATGACTTGCTGTTTTTTACATGCAATGCTTTCAAACAGAAGACAGCAATGAGAGAGAGAGGCAGAGAAATCTCCCTGCATGGGTAACACTTTTTCTGTCAGCAGTGAAATTTCTCCTCTACTTAAGAGCACTCTGGAGAGGAGCACGTCTCTGGCCCTCATGCAGAGGAAAGGCTCCACAGAGAGGCCATATTAGCGCAGACAAATGTATTACACAGCTGCCTGAAGGCTGGCAGAAAGACCCTTCACTCAAAATGCCCCCTTCTCGTTCCCTCTCTCACCCCCTTTTTGGGCCATGCTTCTGGGCCTTTCTTCTGCTTTCATCTCCCACGCTGTCTGTCAGTGGTGTTGATGCTGCTCTGCCGTATGCCTGTGGCTCTCCCCCAGCTTAAGCCCCTCCAGTAATGGGCTCTAATGTGATGATAATGGGAAGAAGAACCCAGTGGGGGGGGGGGGGGGGGGGGGGGGTTTGCACAAGATGCTGTCGCTTATTGTCTGTGTCCCGGATGTTATATAGGTGGATGAAATGATATACTCACACTCACACACACACTCACACACACACACACTCTCTGGGCAATGCATCCAGCAGAGAATAATCATTCTCAGCTGTAACGGGCAGGTGTCTCGTATGGAAAGGGGGAGTGCCATTTTTTCCTGTTTTTTTTTCACTAGCTGTTGGAGTGGAAGTGGAAGTGCTTAAGGTCATTATCTTCTTTGGCTAATGCTGAGCATTTGTATCCCCGTGAAGTAAGCTTGTGTGAGTAACTGCGCAAATATGTGAGTGAGAGCAAGTGTGTGTTGATACATCTTCAGTCCTTCTCCCCACCCCTCATGACCAGTTGTCTCCTCCTGAGCAGAAGCGTACCTCACACTTATGTGTGTGTATAAGTCTATATGAAGAACACAAACACGTGAGAATTGAATTTCCATTCACTGGGTCCTGTGCCCTGGTGCCACATAAAGTGGGCTATTGGCGACACAGTGGACAAAACAAAGCCGGATCACTAGCAAACACCTCCACTGATGTGACCTCATGCTGGTGCAGCGGTTTTAGCTGGAGGCGGCCTACAAGGGCTCACGTATCAGACTCTCCTACAAGGGTATCTCTTTACACACAGTGGCGTTGGGACATCTGGGACTGCTGACAACGGCTGATAAAACAAGAGCGTCCTCTAAGCACTGGAGGTTTATGGGAGCAGCTCATTGCCATGCCACCTACTACGCTAGCTTTGTTAGCTTTGTCAAATGAGACAGGTGTTAAAGGACATCTTTTCATCAGTAATAATGAGTTCTTAGGTATGGGGTGGATTATAGAAGCTGGCAGAATTACAGTAGCTGCCCGTTATCTGTAAGCTTTTGAACACAGAATGTCGCATTTAAGAGAGTTACTTTAATGCATTAGTCCTGCTGTGAGGCTTTGTAAAGGTCTATCAAGAGTTAAAAGCAGAGTTCAGCTTAAAAAAACAGCATGAGAAAGAACTAGCTACTTTAGTAGGCACTCAAAGGAGAAAACAAACTACTACTTCACAAACACAACTCTGGCCAGACCCATCTGTTTGGTGAGAAGTAGCTGTGCCTCAACAAGAAAGGCCTTCACATACAAAATAATTGTTTTGACCTTACTGGCGACAGAAGAACCTTAGCCTTAAAACGTTTATCATTCTGCCTTTGGAGCACTGAATAAAAAGACAAAAACACAAGCAGAAACTAAATCTTATCTTCTCAAATGTCTTTTACTCACAGAGCCACACACAGAGTATAAAATTGAGACCAAACAAGACCAAACCAGCCGATCAGTTTCACTGGGCTAGACGGTACTGCCAAGGGCTAGAGCATTGTTCCGACAAAGCTATCGATCCAAGGCCTCAGACGTCATGGTAACGGATGCGGTGGAGAGGAGGGGCAAGGGCGAGCCGTCTTTCACAGAAACTAAATGAAACCAAAACTCTGCCTCACACGCTCAGTCATACACACGGGACAGCTTGCCTTCAACTCATCTTCACTACATGCAATCTGCCCTCCTCTCTGGGCCACAAAATAAACTTACTGCAGGCACAGTTTATGTTCCCAACACTTTCCTGAGGTCACGATTGCCCCTTTTGATTTATGAAGGCCCCAGTCTGCACCTCTCTGTCTCTTTGGGAAGAAAACAACATATCTACTAACTGGCTATTAAAATAATCACCAAACTACACGTCTGTCCCCAGGCTTAGGGCAGCCTGGGACTGAACTGGCATCTCATGAGGGGTTTTGTGAAACCCTCTGTGCTCTATGGTGGCCCTGGTGCAAACCACATTAACAAATTACTAAACAACAAATTGAGAAACACAAACAAATTTAGAAACAACAAAAAAATTGAGAAACACAAAAACAAATTAAGAATCACAAAAACAAAATTGAGAAACTCTAAAACAAATGAAGAATCACAAAAACAAAAGAAGAATCACAAAAACAAAATGAGAAACACAATTACGTTAAGGGTTCCTCACTAGGTCCCTTGGACCGGACCCGGGTTTGTTTGGTCCGATGGTTCGGTTCTTTTTGATAATGTGAACGCAACCGTACCGAACCTGGGTGCGGACCCGGGACCAGACCCGAGTCCACCTGAAAGAGGTGGTCTGGGGTACGGTTCACTAGAGTGCTGAAGTAGGTTGCTAAGCAAACATTCTAAAGAATGTAAAAAATCTTTACTTTTTATCATCGTTTTGACGCGAGATATTCTGGAAGCTTGTGTCTGCTTAAGACATAAATGGACCAGGGTGCGGAGACAAACGTTTAATGTAAACAGAGACCAACTGCGGTAGGGGTCTGGGGGAGTAACCGGACTCGGATCCGGTCCAGTTAAACGGACCCAGTGTGAAAGCACCCTAAGAAACCGGAAAGGGTAGGTTCCAGTCAGCAACAGCAGACATCACTGATTGGACGACGGGCTGTTCGTCTAGTTCAGTGTTTCTCAAAGTGTGGTCCGCCTGTGACCTCTAGTGGTCCGCGAGTGAATCAATAAAAGATGGCTTATACAAACGTAACAGCTGTCTATTTGAGAATATTTTGATTCAGGACATAGGCCTACGAGGTGATACTGGATATGCTCAAGTGTAATGTGATGAACTTGGCTTTATTTCAATAGCTTCAAGTAGACAAACAATAGCTTCAATGGCTTCACGTAGACAAACCACAATTCATAATGAGCCTACACACAGTTCTCTTTCGTTTCGAAGCCGAAACGTACGAGTGGATGATGCCTATCATCTCCTACTTTTCTGAAGTCAATTTTAACCAACCCTTTGAAAAAAGGGCAGTAAGCGCACTGACGCGCGCAGGCAACTACTTGGACAGCCCTGCGTGACGTCAGAAAGTCTATATATTGACTGCGCTTACGCTTCAGGTCCTCTTTGCCTCTTTCACCTCGCCTACTGCGTGTGTTTCTGAGTCGCCTTTTCGTTTGCTTTCGCAAATATTCCTAAAACCAACGGCTTTTTTGAAAGCCCACCACAAAAGCTTTTTTCAAAGCTCTCCGAGGGATTTCCGTCTTGCTCCAAGTGCTCACGCCGGTCCCTGACTTCTGGTACCCCGAGACGCAAGATGGCTACTCGTCGTTGTACCGACTGTGATCGTCCCATGGCGATTTCCGACCGCCATTCTATCTGCTTCATCTGTATGGGGAGCGAGCATGCTATGCTCGCTTTTTCGCGGCCAGATCTCTGCTCGGCTTGCCTCTCCCCTACGGCTATCGCCAACAGAGCGGCATTTTTCGTGGGTTGCACTGGTGTTCCAGGGGCGGCCCCTACCCCCATTGGTGCTAGTGCTCTCTCCACCCGCCAGTCTATCGATTTTCCCCCGGCGTCCTCGCACCCGGATGGGCTAATCGACCGGTCTTCAGTGGCTACTCGGCCGTCGGTTAGCTTCTCAGCGGCTAGCTTGCTACCAGCTAGCCAGCTAACCGCGGCCCACCAGGCTAGCCCTGCTAGCTCCATCGACGCTGCCTTTGCCCGCGCGGCTACCACGCCGCCTCAGGGCGACGATGACGACCCAGTAATCGAAGCTGTGGATGAGGAGGAGCTTGCTTCCTTCCTCTCCGCTAAAGGCTGCGCCACCGTGGAGGATTTGCCACCTGTGTTGAAGACCCACGCCGCCCAGTTAGCTTCTGAGCTAGCTTCCTTGGCTACGCAGGCGGCTAGCAGGCTAGGCCTGCCTCCGCCTCAGCGCTGTCCGGGAGGGCGTTTCGACCCCTTCTCCGGCGCGCTCCCCTCTCCGGACGCTCTCCCTCTCCCTGCTCACCCCACGGTTGTGGCTGATGCACAAGGCTCATGGGAGGCTACCTACGCCGCCATTGCCCCTATCCAGGGGCACGCGGCATTTTACGCGATGGACGGAGCGGGCGCCACCGGCCTCATGCAGCTTCCTCGCGTCGAAGATGCGGTCGCTGGTTGTCTAGCACCACCTGGATATCGCCTCCCGAGCTTCCCTCCAAGCCGTGTCAGCGCACGGAGAAGCTCGCTTCTAAGGCCTTTATCTGTACAGGCCAGGCAATAAGGGCGATGAATACCGCCTTTCTCCTCTCCTCTCTGTCTGAGGAGCTGGTGGCAGATCTGACAGCGCAGCCGTCGGACTTAACCCTCCATCAGCTGCGCAGAGTTACCGCTCTCACTCGCTGGCCATCAGGGCGGCCATTAAAGCCGACGGGCGCTCCCTTGGCTCTTTGGTCGTCCTAGACAGGCACCTCTGGCTGAACCTTTCGTCCATGCCAGAGAAGGAGAAGAGGCATCTGATGAACGCTCCCATCTCCGCTGATGCTCTGTTTGGCCAGGTGCTGGAACTACAGCGCGATCGCTTAGAGAAGACGAAGTCGGCGGCTCAGGCCCTGCAACCCGTGCTTCCTAAGCGTGCGCCGCCTCAGTCAGCCGCTCCCGCTGCTCCTCAGACGCGTGCTCGCGCGCCTCAACGGACGCAACAGAAAAAGAAGGCGGACGCGCCCAAAGCCGCGCCTCAGCCGGCTACTGGGTCGCAACCTGCTTGGCAGCGCTCCCGCCAACCGTCCAGCTAGCCAGGAGCGGCGTAAGAGGTCACAGCGATCCTGATGTGATTGCGTGTGCGCGGCAGAGCATGTCATGCGATCACCATCCATTGACTGCTATGCCTCTGTGTGCTCTAAAAGGCATGGGTCTTCGCTCTGCAGTCCCCAGCTCGGAGCGTTCCCCCCCGCTTCGGCGGTCCTCTCTGATCTCACCCCCTTACGGGGCGCTGAGTTTGCCTTGTTCACAAGCACTACGCACACACACCTTCGCCCCTCTGGGGCAATGTTTCACAATGAGCCCCGGGCCAGGCCGGAGGACGATCTCTGTTCTGTCAACGCTATCGCGCACTGGGGCGCGTGATATCACGCCTCGACGAGGCCTCTGCTAGTCACGGTCTCCGCGTCCTCTGTCTCTCTCGCCTCCGAGCAGTGGGCATGCGATGCTTCGGAGTCGTTCACGGTCGAGAAGTCCTCCCCGTCCTCTCTCGCCGCTTCTGTCGGTCGATTTATCGCCCAGATACGAGCAGACCTGTCTGCCCAGTCTGACATGTCTGCCTTTGGCCAGACGGGTAACTTCTCCCCGCTCTTTGAGGTCGTCACTGACGCACACTCCAGGCACTGTTGTGGCGTATATCAATCGCCAGGGCGGCACGCGCTCTCCGGACCTGTTTCGCCTGGCGTACAAGCTGCTCACCTGGGCCACCCGCCACTTCCTGTCGATCAGGGCGGCGCACTTGCCAGGTGTACGCAACACAGGCGCGGACCTCCTCTCCAGGGGTGTTCCGCGTGCAACCGACTGGCACCTCTGCCCAGCCGTGGTGCACAGCCTCTGGTCCCGCTTCGGGCGGGCACGAGTCGATCTTTTCGCCTCGAGAGAGAACGCTCACTGTCCAGCGTGGTTTTCGCTGGAGGGAGATGCACCGCTAGGGTCAGACGCGCTGGCGCATCCGTGGCCGCGCGGTCTGCTCTACGCTTTTCCCCCCCTTCCTCTGATGCGTCAGGTATTGGCCAGGATCAGAGCGGGGGCTCACAGGGTGATTCTGATCGCCCCCAATTGGCCATCTCAGAGCTGGTTCTCAGATCTGGTCTCACTGTTGGACGGCCAGCCGTGGACCCTCCCTCTGAGGAGGGATCTCCTATCGCAGGCTCACGGGTCGCTGTGGCACCCCAAGCTGGAAGCATGGAGACTGACGGCTTGGCCCCTGAACGGGCGCGTCTCCTAGAGAGCGGCCTGTCAGGCGCAGTTATAGAGACTGTTCAGGCTGCTAGAGCTACATCCACTAGGTCGTTGTATGAAGTGGCGTGTATTCAGCACGTGGTGCAGAGACAGAGGCTGTGATCCTCTAGTCTGCCCTATTGGCGAGGTGCTTGCTTTTTTACACCTGTTTGATCAGGGTCGTACACCCTCTACTTTGAAGGTGTACCTCACAGCTATTTCTGCATGCCATGTTGGCTATGCTGGCGTTTCCCCAGGCGCTCCCCCCTTGCGTCGCGCTTCATGAAGGGCGTTAGGCGGCTTCGCCCCTCTTCCACTCCTTCGGTCCCTACTTGGGACCTGGCCACTGTCCTACGCGGACTGGCCCTTACGCCCTTTGACCCTCTGTCGAGTGCCAGTCTAAAGATGCTTTCCCTTAAGACTGCGCTTCTGCTCGCTCTGGTCTCGGTGACGCGCGTTAGCGATCTGACTGCCTTGTCAGTCAGTCCTGACTGTCTTGAGTTCACGCAAGGTGACCTGCGGGTAACGCTGCGACCAAATCCCTTTTCTCGCCCAAAAGTGCTGTCTACTGACCCTCGTTCGAGGGTCATTGAGCTCTCAGCCCTTCCTGAGACGGGCAGTTCTGTGCCCGTCACTCTGTGCCCGGTCAGAGCGCTTTGTGCCTATTTGACACGCACGCAGAGCATCAGGAGGACGAACCAGTTGTTCGTCTGCCATGGCGAGCGTGCCAAGGGTCAGGCCTTGTCTACCCAACGCATGTCGCATTGGCTTACTGAATCCCATACGTCTGGCATATGAGGCGGCGGGTGTTCCTCCGCCTGCTCATGTCAGGGCGCACTCCACCCATGGAGTGGCGGCTTCTTGGGCCTTCTGGAAAGGCGTCCCTATGAAGGATATCTGTCTGAGCGCTTCGTGGGCCTCAAGCAACACCTTAGCGCGTTTTTACGCATTGGACGTCACCAGGCCGGGTGTAGCAGAGAGTGTTCTCTCTGGGCCCGGCGGCGGTCCCATGGATCTTCCCACCTCGGGCTCCTCGGTGTAGGGCTCTTGAGGCTTGGTTGTAGTGATCCACTTGTACGTTTTGGCTTCGAAACGAAAGAGAACGTTACGGATACTAACGTATCCTCGGTTCTCTGAGTGAGAAGCCGAAACGTACGCTTCGGGCCTCAATCGCCGACGCTGGCGAGCTTGGCAAAGAGGACCTGAAGCGTAAGCGCAGTCAATATATAGACTTTCTGACGTCACGCAGGGCTGTCTAAGTAGTTGCCTGCGCGCGTCAGTGCGCTTACTGCCCTTTTTTCAAAGGGTGATTCATCATTTGTTTCAGTGTTTCTCAATTTTGTTTTTGTGATTCTTAATTTGTTTTTGTGTTTCTGAGTTTTGTTTGTGCTTCTCAATTTGTTTTTGTGTTTATTAATTTATTATTGTGGTTTGCACTTCAGGGCCACCATAGTATGTGCTCAGTTTCATCTGCAGACAATCAGACAGATGTGTAATTATTTTCAAAGGACTTGAGAAAAAAACAAGAAATTATCCTATTATGTTTTCACCCCCACCTGTGTTAATATCTCAGACACCTTTCTTTTCAGAAGCCACTCATTTAGAGCTCCAATTTATATTGGATAGTGCAGTCATCTGCTTGCTGAGAGTGTCTTAAATTGCGCTAGCAATCTGTGATGCTGTGCATTTTAGAGTGGAACTAAGGCTCATTACGGGCCGATTTGACATCTGCATCCCACATCAAAGAAAGGTTCACCCCAATCAAATATTAATTGACTGTGTAATGATGGAAAATAAGCACAGAAAGGGAACTCTGTGCACTGTTGATGTGCTCTCCTGTGGAAAACACATGGATGGGAGGATGATTATTCTTCCTGTCCGGACAGAGATCAGACAGCGGCTACTGATTGACTGATACTGAGGAATCTGTACAGACACCTACAGCACATCCTGCCATGAGTATGCACATGGCTCATCCTAATTAAAAAAATCACAAAAACTTCAAAAATGTTCACATATTCACATACTCTCACATATTCACATATTTTCATAATGCACATATTTTCGCATATTCACATATTTTCACACTGCATTTCCCAGATATTAGTAGACCAACCAACTTTTTGACACTTTAAAAGCTAATTTCTTTTTTGCCCTCATGGTCATGTTTAATGAATATTCTATCAAGAGATGAGCTGTATTTATTTGAAGGAAATAACACTACCGTGTAAGCATGAATAATTTCAGAGATTTTCCAAGAGAATTAACAAGACCCCTGTTTCATGCTGATATCCGTCTGGGAGGGCTGAGTGTGTGTGTGTGTGTGTGTGCGTGTGCAGGCATGCATGAGTGTATACGCTTGTCATTTCATGGAATCTTCAGTCAAAAAGCTTTCTGAATATGTGAGGATGTGGGTTAGAACAAGGTCAAATTGAAAGGCTCTGAAGGCCATGAGATGATTCCCTGTTCTCACCAGCCATGTGCATCCATCCAGGGATGAAGCACACCCCTGCAAGGTGCTTCTTTGAGGATCAGCAAGGCTGGAATGCATGTCATGTTTACAGGTGGACACACCATTTGTAAAAAGTTAAAAAGTTTTAGAATTTAGCACAGATATTGACATTCCTGTAAGCGTCCGCAAGTTATTCATGGTCAGTTTGACAATGTTCCGTCATTTCAGAACAGAAAATAATGCTGAATCATAAGCCTTTGATGTTTTTTATCCAACACATTCTCTAACAGCCACAAGAAAATGTTGGCAGAACTGATTTAAATGCACCGTTGCACACCTCAAAAAATGCAGGGGAATTGGAGGGATGAGATATGACCAAATAATAAACAAAGGAACAGGCAGATGAAAGTAGAAGGGAATGAGAAAAATACAGCGGTGTGGGGCCAGTGTGATGACAGGGCGTCTGGGTGCTGGACGGCCCAGTGTTCCTTGGACTCATTGCTCACCACAGAGATAGGCTGGCACAATCCGCAGTCAGAGAATGATGGGAAGTCCATCAGACAGAGTGGCAGCTGCAACACCAAGGTTGCCCTCTCCACCATCAACACTTTGAACAGCTGAGCACAGACCAATCCACAGCCATCCTCTCAACTGATCCATCTGCCCAAATCACAACTTCAAACAATAAGTGCCTTATTCCCACTATTGTTCTTAGGGCCAGCAAGGCAAAACCAAGAGCGCTCAATCAAGCAGATTAATAGAGGAATCTGTGTTACAGCGCAGATGAGGACCACAGGCTGAATTAAAAGCAGATTGGGCCTGAGGCTTGATTACAGAGCTGATCAAAGCCATCTCTGGTCACAGGAGATCAATGGTAACTTATGAAGCCAGCTGCGCTTTTTTCATCTCCTGGCCTACACAATGCCTGCATCAATCTTCTATTAAAGACTGTGGACAAAAATTGGAGTGAAATGGAGGTGGAGAGTGATAGAATATTAGCAAGTGAAAGAAGGGAATTTGGTTGGGGGTAAAAAATGTGACCTCATTCTGTTCCCCCCATTATTAGAAACAAGTTAATAATTCAACTCGCTACTTCCTCTAGCAATTCACCTTAAGATGTCTGGTAAAGATGTGGGAAGAGAAGATCACACTTGAATATAAAGCATATGAACTTAATCTTTCTCAAGTTCGTTTGGTCTAATTTGTTCTCACTCTGAAACCCAAATCTTTGGTACTTTGATAAGCAAACCTGATAGAGTTGTGAGGCAGGTTTCCCTTGCTTAGCAGCTTTGGCTGCACATGTTCCCCTGCATCTACTTGCACCATATACAACCCTATCCACTGCGTACACTCCACATTTAGCTGCTCTCAGCATTAAATAATGGAACGGTGGATTCTACACAGGCACATTTGTGTGTGTGTGTGTGTTTATTTGTGGGTGGCTATACACACATGCAATCCAGTGTCAGGTTCACCCCTAACAGTACAGAAAATCACTAGGATCTATAGCACAGTGGAGAGGTTACGGAAGGATGCCAATGTCAAGCTCATGCACAGATGCTGGGAGGAGGAGAAAAGTCCACAACAAGTGAAACCAATACTGAGACCAGAATACAGATCACCAGTAGCCCTTCATAACAATAGGAGAAGGAGTACACAATAACAGGCATCAAGATAACAAAAATAACATGTTCCCCGTATAAAGCAACAGCTCAGGAAAAGCTACTTCTCATGTCCTTGTTGATGGATGACCTTTACACCAGCAACTAGTCTCTTGCTAATGAGCATGGCTTAGTGTGGATCAAAAGCACATTTCTAAGGTCTACCATCACACTTCCTCTGTAAAATGTCATTTGGAAATGTATGCAAAAGATGCAAATGTTTTTGTTTGTATTTCCAGCCAAAATAATGAATCAGCTGTCTAAAAGTCCCAAATAGCCGAATGGGGGTGAGCGGTTGGGGAAGGAGAAAGAAAGGAGATGGACAATAGCACCACTGGAGCAGAGGAGACAGATCCACATGATCAACGTATTAGATGAGGCTTCTTAGAAAAGCTCTTTCCCTCCATGCGCTACTGTGCCAGACTCTCGAGTCTCCTCTTGAACAAAGCCAGCGAGCGCTCAGCACTTTCGCGCACTGAGACAGGATTGTTTTCACAAACTTTCCATTACCTTCGCCCCACCCTTACTCTGGCCAAACACACGCACACACAACATACATAACATTCGCAGCCAATCAGCTAAGCCAGCACCCCCCCACCCCCCCGCCCCCCAGCCTCCTACCTGCCCAA
>JAGFZM010003803.1:0-15773 GCA_017657215.1 Limnothrissa miodon
AGAGAGAGAGAGAGAGAGAGAGAGAGAGAGAGAGAGAGAGAGAGAGAAATAAAAAGAACAGGAGAGGAGAAGGGAGAGCCTGGACTGTGAAATCTTGCACTGTAGGTAGAATAACAAAACAACCTCAGTGATGGCGCTATGCGTCACCCTTTGATGGTTGCAGAGTGAAACATGCACAAACACAAAGCCCATCAAAGGCACATATCAAATACATGAAAAAAAAGCATGTCAGCTTTGCTTGGGTTAGCCATACAAAAGCACAATTTACACTATAGCGTGCTTCAATGTTATTAAACCGTGAGCACCAGCAGAGAGCATCCGCAGATCACTCAAGTGTTAAACTGTTCACATCACCACAGAAGATGCAGTTGCTACTCTAGTCTAGAGGCCGCAGCTTGAGTGAGTGAAATTTAAAGGAGGCCATGTACGCCTACAGGCATCTCTGCGTTTGTCTATACACACAGGACTTCATTTGCCGCGGGCTAAAATGGAGCATGCTCTTGGCTGAGCTCAGGTTTCCACACTTTTCAATGTTTTTGCGCGAGTAAACTAACACCAAAGGATGACAGAGAGGTGAGAGTAGCGGAAGCAGTTGATTATCATGCTATAGAACTTTCTAGAAGCGAGCCATGTCACCTATTGACCCCGGGCATCAGCTCAAATTTCCAGAGCCACAGATGAGGAATTTCGCCAGCCTAGACAGATGCATCTTGATGTGGGGTTTCACATCACACCTCCTTGAAACAGACAACACAGTCTAATCATTTGGCCCTTATTGCAGATAGTGTCACGTACTAGTTAGTGTACAAAGTTCCCCATCAGCCACTATCAATTCCTACTAGTTATTTACTGAATGCAAAATCATCTGTAATTACTTGACAATAGGCACTGTAAACCTGTGTAAATTCCGTCATGTACAAATGTTTGTCCATGTGGAGGCCAGATCTGTACTAGCCTGATGGGTCAAATAGAAACCATTTTATTATTTTCATACTCATTTTTATCAAAACATATTGGATGATGCCCCGATATGTTCATGCATAAAATCATCTAATATACTGTATATGCCCCTTAGTAAGCCTCTGCCCCAACACTGGCATGGAAAATGGTGGGCTACAGACAGTGGCTGTGTTTCTGAGCTCATGCTATCAGTGGCCTCAACTGAACGAGTTCTGGGAAATGAAATAAAATAGCTTCAAATGGAGACTTTCCTTTTGCTTTGAACCATAGCTGAAACCCAAACCTCTCTAATTGTCTATGGCTTAATGGTGCAGTGAATCTGACAAACAGATCAGCGATATTGCTTCCTTCACCATCCCATTTCATTGCCACAGGAATTTAGTCCATTTTACATTAACTTTACCAACATCAAATAACAAAAAAACACAGTAGGTCACCAAATTCACCAAAGGGTAAAAATGAATTTAAAATGAATTCATTTGGACTGTAAGACGTAGCCTTTAACACCTTTTTGTCTGCCAAATTTATGTCAAGTCTCTCTGAATTATATTATTTTGTTTAATGTAGAGTGAAGAGTAGTTATAAGAGGTCACCCAGAGTTCACTGATTGTTGTGGTAACTGGATGTGACAAGAGTACTTAGGCCTGAACTTTCCACACACTGAACTCTAAGGTGCCTTCACCCTTGGAGAAGAGTCCACCCAAAGGCTGGCTCAGGCCCCTAGATCCCTCTCGGAAATCTCTACTGCCCACGCAATGAGAAATGGAGATCTACCAAATCTCCAAACACTCTGCCTGCCTTATACCTCACCTTTTCAGTGATTCTCTTTCTCTGCCTCTCTTTCTCTCTCTCTGCCTGGGCCCCAGTCATGAACAGGAATGCATGCATGATGGGCAAACTGTGGCCAAAGCAGAGGGAAAAGAAGAAGTGGCTGAAATGTTACCCGTGTGGTTTCATCTTGCCAAAAGCCTGCAGAGTCCCCTGAGAGCTGACCTCAGGTCAGTTAGGCGAGGCATGGCACATAATGGCTGTGGGAGGCGCAGCTGGGGGAGCGTGGTGGCCTTTGCTAATGCCGCTCATCGAGCAGTTTTGGTTTGTTGATCAAATTAAGGCGTGTTGGCGGTGCACGCAAAGGGCAGGGGGATCCACAGATTCCTGCACTATTTTATGACCCTTCTGAGCAGGAAAATAGCAGACTGCTAGTTTTTATGACTCGCTCATTGCTTTGGAAATTACCTTTCAGAGCAAAAAAGTTGAGTGCTGTGCCAACGCAAGCTTTCTGCGCTGTTTTTGCTTCATGTCTCATGTTTTCATGTTACCCAAAAAGAGAGATCCCACAAGAAATCCCACAACTTGGGGAGACAGGCCCCGATTTCCTCTCCTTCTTCCTTCCCACATTTTCTTCCCCCTGCTCTCTCTCTCTCTCTCATTCTTGTTCTCCCCCTCAGTTGCTCCCCCCTTCCTTGCACCTCTCATTTGCTTCGCTTTGTCCTCTTTTTTTTCCTCTTGTTTTCAGAAACTTCCTCATTCCCGGTTGCAGATGCAAATCGACCCTTTTGCGCTCATTTGGTTCTCGTTATCAGAGCACCAAATGGGGCAGGAGATTTGACGGAGAAAGGAATGACTCCATATCATCATTTTCAGATTTGGGCTCCTGACTGAGTCTCAGCTCTCCCTGCCAGGGTCCCTAGGCCCTGCCAGCACTGGCGCCTGCCTCAGTGACGAGCTCTCTGAAGACTTGGACAAAGTCTACAGAATCCAGGGCAAAACACTCATAAATAATGTACTTGTACTGGAGGAGCACAAGAGGAAAACAAAAATGGGCTCCGCAGCATTTTTTCGATGTTAATCATCTATAATTAGGGAATCGATAAATCACCGTCTACTTTTTAGTCCATGATGCCACTTAAGAGGTCACTAATTGAGCTAGAAATTCTTTGAAAAACACTTCAAGCTTCAATAACAAGTCAAACTCCCAAAACAAAGATTTATATATAATTCGGACAATGTATCCTTATAATAATAAATTCTTCACCATCTAAACTTTGGTCCACACACCTTAAACTTTTAATCATAAGAACAAATAGCACAGCACGATGAAAGAAAAGACTAATATTTAAAGCATGTGAAGTAAAGGGATGGTTTCATTTCCTTCTCAGGGTGGAGGATGAACAAGCAAAGCAGAAGGGCAAGTGGAGGAGCATTCGTCTCGGCGAGTGTGACCCAAACGTGGATCTCATAACGAATGTTTAGACACGCCGGTGAAGAATGGCGTGAGCCGCAATCAGGAGATGATAACACATGGAGGATGTGTTCTAATTACCTCCCCAGTGTTTCCACTTTAAACAGCCCAGGGAGACACAGGAGAGGGGGGTGGGGGCGTAGGGTGGGGTGAGAAGGAGCCAGGGAGTTGGCGGGGGCGAGACAGACACACGGAGAGGGAAGCCAAAGAGTTACCTTCCTAACTCGAACCTGTTGGTGACCTCCTCCCCTGGATGGCCTCCTGCCCCTAACTCAATGCCACTGTATTAATGCTGCCCTTCTGCGCTTTCAACAAGCCCAGAGCAATGAATAGACAGAATAATAAACCCCTCAGACAGGAGCGATGGAGCGTGTGTCTCCTAGGCCACCTATTGCTGATTGCTTCATATACAGATGGGTTAAGGGGAGGAGGGGGAGGTTAAGATCTCTCGTGGTGATGAAATGATTGTCTGGAGGGCTTTTGAATACTATCTTGACTGGTGTCGTTATGCTCCCACAGACAAACATAAACACCAAAGGCTCTCGCTCTCTCACACACACACAGGCACAGGATTCCATATGCTCAAACATGAGAACTAGGGAATGGCTGGTGGGGAAGTGGACCACGGGGACCGATGTGTATGTGATGATTTATGAAAGAAGGACGTCTGTTGAACATTTCTGCTGCGGTGCATCCAGACCCACTCCCTCTGTGATCTCCCCAAGCCGTCAGGATGGAGACAGTGGTGATTGGAGTACTTTTACACACTCACACTCACACACACACACTCATATATATACACACACAGTGAATGATCCACCAGTAGGAAGTCTTTTAGGCCCAACACTGAATAACTGGGAAGACAAACTGAAAGGCCAGTGCATAAAACTGACAAATGGAAAGAAAAAAGGAACACATGAGATGAAAAGACAGGATGAATGGATAAGTGAAGGTCAGGAGTGGAGTGGAAGAATCCATTTGGTTTTGAGGAGCGGAGGAGAGCAGGATGGGAGGACAGGAGACAAGAGCTGAAGACAGAGGAGGGGGGGGGAGAGGGGGGGGGCTGCTGGCCGCAGGCCCTCATAAAAGTCCTGTCATCACCTCGTTTCACACGCAGGGGTTCTGTGTGAAAGCTCCACATGCCCCCTGATGATGGAGAACACGCAGGGACCTCCACAGTCACTGCACAGCACAATACAACAACCACAGTCACCGCACAGCACAATACAACAACCACAGTCACTGCACAGCACAATACAATACAACAACCACAGTCACTGCACAGCACAATACAACAACCACAGTTACCACACAGCACAACACAACAACCACACAGTCACCACACAGCACAACAACCCTATACACGACACTGCACCACACAAAACAACTACCCCACAGTCACCGCACAGCACAACACAACAACCTTATACAGTACAAGATGACACTGCACCGCACAATGCAACAACCACAGTCACCGCACAGTACAACACAACAACCCTATACAAGACGACACTGCACCGCACAACACAACAACCCCATAGCCACCGCACAGCACAACACAACAACCCTATACAAGACACTGCACCACACAAAACAACTACCCCACAGACATCGCACAGCACAACACAACAACCCTATACAGTACAAGATGACACTGCACCGCACAACACAACAACCCCATAGTCACCGTGTAGTACAAATTTATGATATTATATATTGGTTGTATGTGAGTATTGTTGTGATATTATAACTGATATCTTCAGTAAGGTTCCACATGGTCTGTAATGAGATGAAGCCGTCTGGGAAGGGCAAGCCTTGAAGTGTTGGAGACCACTTAATATTCATGTGACCACTGTTTGCAGTACAGGATCTGCAAAGACCATTTGGTCTGAGGGATGAAATGTTAATTAAAGGCAATACACACTGACAGCAATGATGAAAGGGAAATCAGCCTTAAATACGCTTCTGTATCACAGCTCGGGAGGCCAGTTCAGAGGTAATCACTTAGGTGGAACCTTGATGCTGCGTCCTCCGGACTTTCCCATAGTCCGTAGCCCGTAATGTTGTTGCAACCAACAAATAAATGTTCTCACCATTGTTCACAGCACCCTGACCGTCTCTGCACAGCACAGCACAACAACCACAGCACAACAACAAGACACTGCTTTGCACAACACAACATCAAGTCACCGCACAACACAACTTAACTCACCACGCAACACTTCTAGAAAAGACAACAGAATTCAGTGCAATACAACACAACACAAGACAAGACCAGTGCAGAACCCAGCAGTTCTGTGCGCAGACAGCCAAGCTGAGCAATGACCACAGCACAAAACAACAAACAACACAGGCCACGAACTGCTGCCACTGCAGAACCCCAACACCACAAAAGACAAAAGCTCTGGAAAGCTTCTCCTTTGAGTCCCGTGAGGTAGCAATCAGATAATCTACATTTTTCATATTCCTTCATACAGTAAACTCTTTGCATGGTACAGAGCAGACAAGTGGAGTCCAAGCAGGAATGCGGAGAGACCATTATGCAATACCTCAGTCCTAATGCATTAGGTCTGTGCTGATTATCTAGCAATGAGGTGGCCCAACTCACCATTTTGAATGTCCTTCATATCCAAGTGTAGACTGGACATCAGGATCCCAACTGCCTGGGAACGCTTGTTGCTCAAGATTTTCACAACCTGAACCAAGAGACAGAAAGATAAATGGAGTGATAATAAAAAAAAGAGAAAAAAAAGGAAGAAGTGAGAGGGGAATAAATCGGTGAAGTTTGTGATTGACAGGTTTTATTTCTAGACAAACTGCATCGTCATTGCACTGCATTTCATTTCATTAAGACCAATGATAATCTGGGCAAAACATTGTTTTCTTATCCTCCAGCGGTAAAGGGAATGTTTTTCGCCTTTATGTGGGAAGAATAGACTGGCCTCCACTCTCTCTCTCTCTCTCTCATGTTCAGCGCTCACATAAAAATGTTCTGAACCACACAACCCTGCCAAGGAGTCGCCACAAACATTATGCAAATGATAAATCTGTCCTGTTGAATTAAGTTGATGAGCGGGGTCTCTTTCTGTTGATAGCCTCCCCAAATCAGGCATTTTTGTGTGGGGGAGGTGGTTCAAAGTTGCTCTGAGAGTGATCGGAACATATTTACAAAAACAGCGCATTAATGCTCAATAAAAAGGAGGTTTTCAAACCCACCCCCTGTTAGACCCTGATAATGTGGCTTGCATGGGAAGTGCAGGCATGCATTCAAAGCACGGCTGCACTTAAGTCCATGTGATGCATTGCAATCCCTCTCCCTATAATTAGGTGTTTATCCGAAAGCCGCTGGCACAGAAAGAGAGGGAGTCATTGCCTCCATACGCCTCCGTCTTGGGGGAGTGTTTTACACGCCGACCACTAACTACAACCAAACTGCACATTACCAGTGAGAATCGCTTACTCAGTCCTTATGGGGGTCAGGAGCTGAATCTGCACTGTTGGGAGAGCCAGGGGGTGGAGGTCACGGCACAACGCCACTTTCCCTGTTGCAACGCAGTTGTGAAACACTGTGTAGGAATTACATAACGCAGACATGGATTGGCTGGAACTCGCAGACGTGATATTACACTACATCTGGCCGGTTTGTCTCTTGGTCGTGAGGTATGCAAAGAGCACTCAGCTGTGTTACTGACACAAGCCAGAAGTGGGTCCTAAAGACGCACAAACACAGAAATAGATCTAGGCGCCGCTAACTTAACACAGATCCGGTCCCATGGTTGTGGAGATCACAGTGACCGCAGAGGGAAAAAAACCGGGAACATTGAGATGCGAACGCAGAGGGTCCGACATGAAGTGACATCACTCTCCTCCTCCTGTCTGAGCCACAGAGCCAGAGTGCCTGAGATAGCCAGAGTGTGAAAGGCACCAGGAGGGGAGAGAAATCTAGAATGATACAGGAGTGTATGTGTGTGTATGTGTGTGTGTGTGTGTGTGTGGAGGGGGAACAGGGCGGGTGGTTAAGGAAAAAACACTTACACCCCCAAAAAAAGTCACGGGGGATATAAAAAGCAGCAAACAACAAGAAGAAAAGCTCTGTGAATCATGTTCCTGCCGTGCAGACTCATCTTCCCCGCTCGCAACCGCCATTAGCACGCCACACACCAGTCGCTGGGGCTTTGCGCCTCATTGCGCTTGCGGCAGCAAAGAAAAGAAAAAGAAAAAAAAAAACACGGCTACATGATCGCGGCTCTGTGTTTCCCTGCACATGTAAGCCACTTCCCACCCCCCGCCCTTCCATCTCCACCCCCCCGCCCCCCCCCCGCCTCCAATTCCGTTCACCCACGCATCCTCCACCTCAATCAGTCGGACCCCAAGCCACCTCTCGGCAGGAGATCAACCACACCGCACACCACACCCGCTCTCTGCACAGAACACTAGGAAAGGAGGCAACCAGCGGCGCGCCCCCGACCCAATCTCCAGCCCCATCTACCACATCATTAAGAGCTCGCCTTCCCATGGTGCACTCCTCTGCTCATCACCGCTCTCCTCACATGGGTGCCTAAGCAGTGACCGGCACCTCTAACACTGACGCTCCTGCCTCGGCTTAGGGGTGCTGGTGCTGCTGCTGAAATGAGTGAATCACGTGCACACACACTTTAACACACACACAAACACACCAGTGTGCCAGAGAGCTGGGGATCAGTGATTTGGAACACGCCAAAAGACTTTGAAATGAATGAAGCGACTTTTTTATGAATGTGTCTCACAACCACGGACAGACAGCTACACTAGCTTTGTTCTCACAGCAGGGATCTGGGCAAGATGAAAATATGATGGAAAACATCCTCTGTAGTGAGCACTCTCATGTTGTGGTGGTCTTTGTTTTGCACGGAAAATACTAGTCTGTAGGGACAGTGAAATTGGAAGCTTTTACCTGCTTAGCCTTGGATTTGGTGATGGTGTCTGATATGGGCTTCTTCTTTTCCTTCACGGCACTCTTAGAAAAGAGTTCCACAAACTCCTCAAAGTCCACAGATGGCTCTTCAATCTTCTCCCACACAAGAGCTGCATTAGCCTCCCTGAGGAGGCCCACAAGAAAGCATCTGTTTCCCAAAGCCTCGTTAACTTGAATATGTCATGTCACTTATTTACATGTTCTTGCACATTTACGCTTTTACCAGAATCACTTTTATACATTTGTCATTTGTCAGCAACTTCAGTGAAACTTGGGGTAAAGTCTCTTGTTCAAGGGCAGCTGGGATTCACACCCACTAATTACTGGGCTACTAGCTTACAAACCAGGTTCCTTATCCAGCCAGTGACAACTGTTGCAGATTAGGTTGTACTTACATTTATACCACAGATTTAAACACACTTTTGAGGACTGATTGAGCTATTTTAAATTAAAGACATAGTGTACACGATCTGGAAGTACATTAAAAAGAATTTTGGCCTATTACACCCTAAACCTGAGCAGCAACTAAAATGTATCTGTCAACTAGGCCAATGGTTTATTTTTTGTTGTGCTTGGCTATTTCTTTAGGAATACTGGACTTTAAATTTGCATGCATAACAAATGATTCTCATTCGAGAGTATCTAAAGAGATAGGCTATTAGAGTGTATTGTATTGATTAGTGCACAACTAGATTATATTCATTGGTAAAGTCTCATTTTAAAAAAGCGCACACTGCTGCGTTTGCTGCTGCCATCGCCAGATAGAACACAAGAGCGTTATTAATGCGTAGCTCCTTGCAGTGAGAGAGCCCAGTCCACAGCATCTGTTCCCACTCTGCGAGCGGTTGACCACACCGCGCCTGACATCTTCCCCTCATTTTACACTGGGATTCAGTCAGCGCTACTCGGCTCTGTGCAGGAGCCCTCAGCCCGGCCCGTCAACCACTGATCCTTATCAGCTACAGCAAATCCAAGGCACCTTTAAGCCCCGGGGGCCTCGGGTCGGGTCATTTACTTATTAGCGTGTTTATTGGAGCTCAGCATACAAGCAAGGCTCTGTGCACAGAGGACATATTTGGAGATCTGTTATTAGAAATTTGTATTTAGATTGCCGTTTATACCCCGCTATTTACCCAGCGGATGACTTGATTTAGAGCGGCGCGCTGGGGAGTGTGAGTGATGGGGTTGGCCGGCTTCTCCTGGGCTTAGTGGAGAAATTGACATTACATGAACCCAGTGCACCCAGACATTTCATTCCCTTTGGATGGAGATACTGCCAGATAAACAAATGCTTATGTACCATAGATCATGGAGACATAGACAAACATTTGCAGGGAGGAAGGCAGGCAAACACACACACAGCCAGACACACATTCACACACACACACACACACACACACACACACACGCAACTCACTCACACAATGCACATCTATACTGTCATGAACTCAATCCTTCTGACTCCAGACAGGCATACAGTAACAGAACTACTTACATTAAAGGCGCTCTAAGCGATTGTGTTTGATGTCACTTCTTGTTGACGTTCGAAGTATTGTCAAACAAAACGGAGGATAGCTCCCTCCTCCCCCTCCCTCCCATGCCTCCTGAAAGACTCACGCACACTAACCCCCACCCAACCCCTCCTCCAAATCCTTCTTGTCATTTATTGGCTGGAACAATGTTTGTTATGTTTCATTTCGTTTGTTATGCTAGGTTTGCCCACTGTGTTTTTTAGCCGTTTGTGGAGCCTGGGCTATCTACAGAGACTGCGTTTTTTTACAGTGTGTTCAGGGGACAGGCAGCTAGCAGATTGTGAGGAGATGTTTGCTGTATGTAACAACAAATGTTTTAGTCCTAAAAACGCGTCACATCGCTTAGAGCACCTTTAATCAGTCTTAATATGCCATGGACACTCACAGAGAGAGAAAAATGAACACACATACACAAACACACATCCAATCTCGCCCATACATACATATATACACACACACACACACACACACACACACACATACACAAGGCCTATATTCACACACACATCAGGTCTAACCAATGAGTCATGTAATTACTTTTTAGCATGGAGCTGGATCCTGGTCCAGTAGAGCGGCTTCATGGGTCTGGGCGGCTCGATAACAGCCTTCAGGGGGGCCGCCTCCTGGGCCTGGGCCATAGCAAAGCCTCCTGGGGGGAACGGGGGAGGCGGCAGGCAGCCAGGGCCTGGAGGCGGCGGTGGAGGTCCCATGCCTGGGGGAGGAGGGGGCGGTGGGGGTCCCATGCCTGGTAGTGGAGGGGGCGGTGGAGGGGGTGCCCCCATCCCAAGGGGAGGTGGTGGTGGGGGTGGGGGGAGAAGTGGTCCCATGCCAGGGAGTGGAGGGGGCGGAGGGGGAAGTCCTGGAAGGCCTGCTCCCGGGAGAGGAGGGGGTGGAGGAGGACCTGCCGCTTGTCCAGGGAGAGGAGGAGGAGGAGGTGGAGGGGGAGGGGGGGGAAGGCAAGCTGCTCCCGGAAGAGGAGGAGGAGGTGGGGGTGCAGGAGCAGTGGGACCAGTGGAGAAAGAGTGAGGTGGATGTGAGCCCGGGACAGGAGGTGGTGGAGGAGGCTGCTGTGAAGTCTGACAGGTGCAGGTGAAGCCTGGCTGGGTGGGAGGTGCAGTCCTGTCTGGCAAAGGCACTGGGAACGGACGCGCCTCCTCCTCTACGGGTGATGTCTGGATGGACTTGGCCTGTAGGTTGCTCCTCGTCAGGCCGTCTGGCTGCTGTAAGTCCTTTGCCCCCCAGTCCGGGACATCCTCCCCTCCCTCCGACCGCCTGCCGCAAACATCCCTCTCCAGCGACACCTGTTGTCTCTCCAAGTCAGAAATCTTATCGTGCAGCTCATGTATCGTCCGCTCGAGCTGCTGGACCAAGGCCGAATCAGCACTTTGGAGACTTCCAGATCCCGACACGGTTTCTTCCTGTCGATGGAAAAAGAGGGAGTTGGGGGTGGGTGGGGGGGGATTTCATGGGGTGGTGGGGGTGGATAAAGATGGAGATCTCAGTAAGGCTTTCACAGCTGAGGGCTGCCAACAGCAAACATATTTGACAAGATCTGCTGTGCGGCCTCCGTGAGCCAGACAGTCATGTTTAATAGAAGCCCAGCCGCAAAAGGGCCCAGTCCTTCCACTAGGAAGCCGTCTTAATACTCGAGCGAGAAAAGGGGGACTCATTTTCCCCAACAGGGACGAGGCACGCATGTGGTGACCCACAAGCAAATAAAAACACTTTGCCTGATCGGGAAATCCACCACCATTTCCCGGCCGAGGGGGAATGAAGACAAACCGAATTAAGGCAACCCGCCACATCCCGAGAGAAAGGCGGAAAAACACAACAGAGGAACGATTGGGTTGCACACCCAGATGAGACGGGGTCACGGAAGTCCAAAGTCTAGACTTGCGCTCGCTCGCTGGCTCCCCGGGCTCCATAAAGCCGAGTCAGAGTGTCTCGTGGAGAGAAAGAGAGAGAGAGCATGGGCCCGCGCGATTAAAGCTTCAAACGGCTTCAAAAGCAAACAGGCAGAACAGGCCAGAGCCAGAAGTTCAACACACACATTCAGTACAAACACACACACACACAGTCTCACACAACCCACATATGGCTAGACATGCACACATATTAACACACACACACAAACACACACACTCATATATTTTCATGAACACGCTTGAACAGACACATATGTGAACACATGAAAACACACACACACACACACACACGCTTATTTGAGCTTACAGTTAAACAGACACACATAAACATACACATGGACACATTTGGCCTCATGTGTGATTAGGCAGGCGCACATACGAACACACATTTGTGCACATATGGGCCGAGAGACAGACAATATGTGCGCATACACACAACTCTGACTCACATTTATGCAGGCACACACAGACACTTCAGACAAAAGTCTGGATACAGTTAGGCTGCTTGCTATGAGGTCTGTATTCACTTTGAGCCCATGTGACGCCTTAAGAATGACGTTAAGAGCATAATTATGTTCTGTCACTGCCCTGGCCACCAATGGGGGTGACAAGTCTGCTACCTGCTGACAAACACTATAGAATTATCTTTGTTTACATTTGTGAATGTGTTTTTGTATTGCACCAGTTGTAAGGGACTGTGTGTGTGTGTGTGTGTGTGTGTGTGTGTGTGTGTGTGTGTGTGTGTAGATTTTCAAATTCAAATTTGCCTATATGGATTATCAATTGACTACGGGTGATATGAAATTATACGGTGGGCAATTGCCTAATTAAAGAAATGAAGTGAATTAAAGTGGTGCTGTGTGTTAGGCTGACTCCCTGGAGAAATATGACTACAATCTCCTCAGAATGAGGTCCTGGCTGACCAGATTCCTGATCAAATGCTGCCCTCTGTTGGATGCCAAGGCCTTGGCTCAAAAGCTACTGATGACAGGCTACTTGAAATGACTATGAAAACAAACAAAAAAACATAATTTGTGACTGTTTTATGATATACTTTCATAATTATAAATAATTATGTTTTAAGAATAAATTATTGTGTGGAATATCATTCTGACATTCTAGTCTTGCTAAGAAGCAGGCCTTTTGTTAAAGTTTATGCCTTAAATACCGTTAATAAAGCTGTGGGCTCTTTTTTTAGTTACGTGGCTGCCTCTGTTTAACAGTGTGTTCAGGCATGGCTTGCAAGCGGCTTTCACAGGTGTAAGACATTTAGGCACAAGTGTTACCAAGAATTCAGACATGGCCAGAAACTTCCTCTGGGTTCACTTTCAACTTGGAGAACAAACGGTTGCAAATAAAATAAATGAGACTGTTTACAGCAGGTCATAAAATGCGCAGGCTCATTCATCATTGAACTTTAAAAGTGGGGGCGGCAAAATTGTTTAAAGTGTGCAAAGGGAGGCCCATTTGCTGTGCAGATGGCAAGCTCTGAAGCCGTCACATGAGAGAAGCGTAGCCTGATGCACAGTAACATAAACACAATGTCCAAGCGCCAGTACAGGGGTTAGCGTCAGTGTCTTTGCAAAGGGACCATCACTGGATCATGGACTCACATAATAGCACTTGGCACACACCAGAGCACTTTTGATTAATGTACACGCACACACAAACACACATTTTTGCTTCAATTATCCTTCGCACTCTCTCACATACACACACTGACACACACACATGCTTATTGCTTCCAAATACACACAAACTCACAAGCACAAAAAAACAATACTCACATACACCATCAAATAAGGCTATTAAACATGAACACACACACACACACACACAAACCTGCTCAATTCTGGCACTCTGGGGGCGCTGGGTGCGTCTCCTCCCCAGTGTGGCCCGCGCTGGCTGCTCCCACTGCTGGAGGTGTGGGCTGATGGGAGACCAGGTGTACAGCTGCTCCTCCTGAAGCAGATGGAGTGGGGAGTGGGGGATGGGGCAGGGGTGAGAAAACAGAAATGAGAGAAGAGAGATGTGATGAGGTGCACAGGTGTGCCAAAACTTATTCACTTCAGACTACATCCACACTTCAGATTTCACTTAAGATGACTTGTCATTGAAGACTATAATGGAACCAAACACATTATTGTTCTAGAGGGGACTACTGTGTTCTGTGTAACACTCAGCGCGGTTACATGCACATTAATACTCAAAGTAATCATTAATCTGATTACTATCAGAACGTTGAACACTCCGGTCTACATGCAAATAAGAACATAAAGCAATCGGATGTCATGATCTGATTCCATGCAACTTTGTAACTGTAACTTTATAACTGCCGACGTGAAGAATAGAATACCCCGGTTTAAATCGGAGTATTCTGTTACATGACAAATTAGTTCGGATCGAAATAGAATAATCCAGGTCGTCTGATCGTATTTGATCAATTCCGATTTCAATCGAAGTATCCCAGTTACATGACATTCTTAAATCAGAGTAATTAAATACTCCGACTGAAATCGGAGTATTAATGTGCATGTAACCGCGCTTACTGAAGGAGAAGGAGACTGGCGAGAGAAAGAGATGGGGCTCTAAAGTGCACTACGACATCACTTGTGATGACATCACTGTATCCCAGACAGAGAAAGAGGCAGACCGCTCTCGGCGAAGACAGCTAGTTGTTCCCGCCCGGCTTCTCGGCTCTCTCGCGCAGCACATAGTCCCCATTGTGCAAGTAAATGTGTGACTAATCAGCAGACTCCAAAAATAAACACGCGTTAACAAGCGTGATCCTGGAGCAGGGCTGTGAAGGAGGAGGGCCGGAGTGACGGAGAAGCAGGAAAAGACAGTTAGACAGAAAAGAATGGATCAACCTAATCAAGAGACAAAAGGGAGACAGGGAAACTGTTGTCCTTCTGAAGTGAAAGCACTGACACACACATTGAATAAGGATAATAGTACAGTCTGCCTGGAGATAAGAGTCTTTTAAGTGGCGTACCTTAACAAAGCACAAAGTGTATATTACAAATAAGGCAGATCAATGCTGAGCCTGTGTTAGTTAGGTTGGAAGGCAAGGTCATTATGATCACCATCATCTGGATTATCCACAGTGAAGTGGTTTCAGGAAGGTGGTTAAGTGGAAAACCTAAATAAGTTAATCTGGGGGCAGTGTGAAACCTAATAATAGAAGAGCCTGGAGTTCACATCCTTTTACTTAAAAAAAAGTAGACTAGTCTAGCAGTAGGTTCATCAAAAGTTAACCAAGTCAGGATTACTACTAAACCACCTTTATGGAATGCCAGGACTCAAACCCAGTTCATGTCCTCCCCACCTGGAAACACTAAAGCAGGTCAGTATGTGTGATGCAATTGACAAAAAATAAGAGAAAAATAAGATGACTACTGAATGAGAAAAGAGGCAAAGAAGGCTACCGGTATTCTTCACTCCTAGTCTCCGAGAGCTTGTATGTGCACTGTATGCATGATTGCATCACATCCAGGTTAGCTGGTCTGAATGTATGATGATGTGTGAACGCTCACATGTGTATTTGCGCTAGTATGCATGTATGCATTTCAGTGTGCATGCTTGCATAGTGTGTGTAAGTGTGTGTCCCTGCACATCTATGAGAGACACAGAGAACAGGGGGAAAGCAGACTTCACCCTTCCGTAAAGTGCATCTAGAAACCCTGCTGCCGTGTGCTGGGATGAGCCGCAGCTCTCTGCCCCCCAACCCAGCCCAGGGCAGGAGCAGGGAGGCTCTAGCATGCTCAGCTTACCCAGAGACAGAGCGCCTTGAGCTGGACACAAGCCACAGAGAGGCCAGGCACGTGGAGCTCTTATGTAACTGTGTCAGCAGATGAACTGTGAGAGCAGATGTGTGGGTGTCTATGTGAGTGTATGTGGGTGTTTGTGTGTGTGTCTGAATGAATAAATAAAGCAAGAATGAATGTATGTGTGTGTGTTTGTATGTATGTGCATGTCAGTGTACAATTTTGTGACCGTTTAAGAGCACATTTATTTTCATGCATGTGCATGTATATGAGCAAATGCAGTGTTTGTGTGTGTGTGTGTGTGTGTGTGTGTGTGTGTGTGTGTGTGGTGTTGAAAGCATTAGACAAACTCATCTATTCAAATCCAAATGAGCTCGATCTTGCTGATGATAG
>JAGFZM010003804.1:0-15778 GCA_017657215.1 Limnothrissa miodon
AGAGAGAGAGAGAGAGAGAGAGAGAGAGAGAGAGAGAGAGAGAGAGAAATAAAAAGAACAGGAGAGGAGAAGGGAGAGCCTGGACTGTGAAATCTTGCACTGTAGGTAGAATAACAAAACAACCTCAGTGATGGCGCTATGCGTCACCCTTTGATGGTTGCAGAGTGAAACATGCACAAACACAAAGCCCATCAAAGGCACATATCAAATACATGAAAAAAAAGCATGTCAGCTTTGCTTGGGTTAGCCATACAAAAGCACAATTTACACTATAGCGTGCTTCAATGTTATTAAACCGTGAGCACCAGCAGAGAGCATCCGCAGATCACTCAAGTGTTAAACTGTTCACATCACCACAGAAGATGCAGTTGCTACTCTAGTCTAGAGGCCGCAGCTTGAGTGAGTGAAATTTAAAGGAGGCCATGTACGCCTACAGGCATCTCTGCGTTTGTCTATACACACAGGACTTCATTTGCCGCGGGCTAAAATGGAGCATGCTCTTGGCTGAGCTCAGGTTTCCACACTTTTCAATGTTTTTGCGCGAGTAAACTAACACCAAAGGATGACAGAGAGGTGAGAGTAGCGGAAGCAGTTGATTATCATGCTATAGAACTTTCTAGAAGCGAGCCATGTCACCTATTGACCCCGGGCATCAGCTCAAATTTCCAGAGCCACAGATGAGGAATTTCGCCAGCCTAGACAGATGCATCTTGATGTGGGGTTTCACATCACACCTCCTTGAAACAGACAACACAGTCTAATCATTTGGCCCTTATTGCAGATAGTGTCACGTACTAGTTAGTGTACAAAGTTCCCCATCAGCCACTATCAATTCCTACTAGTTATTTACTGAATGCAAAATCATCTGTAATTACTTGACAATAGGCACTGTAAACCTGTGTAAATTCCGTCATGTACAAATGTTTGTCCATGTGGAGGCCAGATCTGTACTAGCCTGATGGGTCAAATAGAAACCATTTTATTATTTTCATACTCATTTTTATCAAAACATATTGGATGATGCCCCGATATGTTCATGCATAAAATCATCTAATATACTGTATATGCCCCTTAGTAAGCCTCTGCCCCAACACTGGCATGGAAAATGGTGGGCTACAGACAGTGGCTGTGTTTCTGAGCTCATGCTATCAGTGGCCTCAACTGAACGAGTTCTGGGAAATGAAATAAAATAGCTTCAAATGGAGACTTTCCTTTTGCTTTGAACCATAGCTGAAACCCAAACCTCTCTAATTGTCTATGGCTTAATGGTGCAGTGAATCTGACAAACAGATCAGCGATATTGCTTCCTTCACCATCCCATTTCATTGCCACAGGAATTTAGTCCATTTTACATTAACTTTACCAACATCAAATAACAAAAAAACACAGTAGGTCACCAAATTCACCAAAGGGTAAAAATGAATTTAAAATGAATTCATTTGGACTGTAAGACGTAGCCTTTAACACCTTTTTGTCTGCCAAATTTATGTCAAGTCTCTCTGAATTATATTATTTTGTTTAATGTAGAGTGAAGAGTAGTTATAAGAGGTCACCCAGAGTTCACTGATTGTTGTGGTAACTGGATGTGACAAGAGTACTTAGGCCTGAACTTTCCACACACTGAACTCTAAGGTGCCTTCACCCTTGGAGAAGAGTCCACCCAAAGGCTGGCTCAGGCCCCTAGATCCCTCTCGGAAATCTCTACTGCCCACGCAATGAGAAATGGAGATCTACCAAATCTCCAAACACTCTGCCTGCCTTATACCTCACCTTTTCAGTGATTCTCTTTCTCTGCCTCTCTTTCTCTCTCTCTGCCTGGGCCCCAGTCATGAACAGGAATGCATGCATGATGGGCAAACTGTGGCCAAAGCAGAGGGAAAAGAAGAAGTGGCTGAAATGTTACCCGTGTGGTTTCATCTTGCCAAAAGCCTGCAGAGTCCCCTGAGAGCTGACCTCAGGTCAGTTAGGCGAGGCATGGCACATAATGGCTGTGGGAGGCGCAGCTGGGGGAGCGTGGTGGCCTTTGCTAATGCCGCTCATCGAGCAGTTTTGGTTTGTTGATCAAATTAAGGCGTGTTGGCGGTGCACGCAAAGGGCAGGGGGATCCACAGATTCCTGCACTATTTTATGACCCTTCTGAGCAGGAAAATAGCAGACTGCTAGTTTTTATGACTCGCTCATTGCTTTGGAAATTACCTTTCAGAGCAAAAAAGTTGAGTGCTGTGCCAACGCAAGCTTTCTGCGCTGTTTTTGCTTCATGTCTCATGTTTTCATGTTACCCAAAAAGAGAGATCCCACAAGAAATCCCACAACTTGGGGAGACAGGCCCCGATTTCCTCTCCTTCTTCCTTCCCACATTTTCTTCCCCCTGCTCTCTCTCTCTCTCTCATTCTTGTTCTCCCCCTCAGTTGCTCCCCCCTTCCTTGCACCTCTCATTTGCTTCGCTTTGTCCTCTTTTTTTTCCTCTTGTTTTCAGAAACTTCCTCATTCCCGGTTGCAGATGCAAATCGACCCTTTTGCGCTCATTTGGTTCTCGTTATCAGAGCACCAAATGGGGCAGGAGATTTGACGGAGAAAGGAATGACTCCATATCATCATTTTCAGATTTGGGCTCCTGACTGAGTCTCAGCTCTCCCTGCCAGGGTCCCTAGGCCCTGCCAGCACTGGCGCCTGCCTCAGTGACGAGCTCTCTGAAGACTTGGACAAAGTCTACAGAATCCAGGGCAAAACACTCATAAATAATGTACTTGTACTGGAGGAGCACAAGAGGAAAACAAAAATGGGCTCCGCAGCATTTTTTCGATGTTAATCATCTATAATTAGGGAATCGATAAATCACCGTCTACTTTTTAGTCCATGATGCCACTTAAGAGGTCACTAATTGAGCTAGAAATTCTTTGAAAAACACTTCAAGCTTCAATAACAAGTCAAACTCCCAAAACAAAGATTTATATATAATTCGGACAATGTATCCTTATAATAATAAATTCTTCACCATCTAAACTTTGGTCCACACACCTTAAACTTTTAATCATAAGAACAAATAGCACAGCACGATGAAAGAAAAGACTAATATTTAAAGCATGTGAAGTAAAGGGATGGTTTCATTTCCTTCTCAGGGTGGAGGATGAACAAGCAAAGCAGAAGGGCAAGTGGAGGAGCATTCGTCTCGGCGAGTGTGACCCAAACGTGGATCTCATAACGAATGTTTAGACACGCCGGTGAAGAATGGCGTGAGCCGCAATCAGGAGATGATAACACATGGAGGATGTGTTCTAATTACCTCCCCAGTGTTTCCACTTTAAACAGCCCAGGGAGACACAGGAGAGGGGGGTGGGGGCGTAGGGTGGGGTGAGAAGGAGCCAGGGAGTTGGCGGGGGCGAGACAGACACACGGAGAGGGAAGCCAAAGAGTTACCTTCCTAACTCGAACCTGTTGGTGACCTCCTCCCCTGGATGGCCTCCTGCCCCTAACTCAATGCCACTGTATTAATGCTGCCCTTCTGCGCTTTCAACAAGCCCAGAGCAATGAATAGACAGAATAATAAACCCCTCAGACAGGAGCGATGGAGCGTGTGTCTCCTAGGCCACCTATTGCTGATTGCTTCATATACAGATGGGTTAAGGGGAGGAGGGGGAGGTTAAGATCTCTCGTGGTGATGAAATGATTGTCTGGAGGGCTTTTGAATACTATCTTGACTGGTGTCGTTATGCTCCCACAGACAAACATAAACACCAAAGGCTCTCGCTCTCTCACACACACACAGGCACAGGATTCCATATGCTCAAACATGAGAACTAGGGAATGGCTGGTGGGGAAGTGGACCACGGGGACCGATGTGTATGTGATGATTTATGAAAGAAGGACGTCTGTTGAACATTTCTGCTGCGGTGCATCCAGACCCACTCCCTCTGTGATCTCCCCAAGCCGTCAGGATGGAGACAGTGGTGATTGGAGTACTTTTACACACTCACACTCACACACACACACTCATATATATACACACACAGTGAATGATCCACCAGTAGGAAGTCTTTTAGGCCCAACACTGAATAACTGGGAAGACAAACTGAAAGGCCAGTGCATAAAACTGACAAATGGAAAGAAAAAAGGAACACATGAGATGAAAAGACAGGATGAATGGATAAGTGAAGGTCAGGAGTGGAGTGGAAGAATCCATTTGGTTTTGAGGAGCGGAGGAGAGCAGGATGGGAGGACAGGAGACAAGAGCTGAAGACAGAGGAGGGGGGGGGAGAGGGGGGGGGCTGCTGGCCGCAGGCCCTCATAAAAGTCCTGTCATCACCTCGTTTCACACGCAGGGGTTCTGTGTGAAAGCTCCACATGCCCCCTGATGATGGAGAACACGCAGGGACCTCCACAGTCACTGCACAGCACAATACAACAACCACAGTCACCGCACAGCACAATACAACAACCACAGTCACTGCACAGCACAATACAATACAACAACCACAGTCACTGCACAGCACAATACAACAACCACAGTTACCACACAGCACAACACAACAACCACACAGTCACCACACAGCACAACAACCCTATACACGACACTGCACCACACAAAACAACTACCCCACAGTCACCGCACAGCACAACACAACAACCTTATACAGTACAAGATGACACTGCACCGCACAATGCAACAACCACAGTCACCGCACAGTACAACACAACAACCCTATACAAGACGACACTGCACCGCACAACACAACAACCCCATAGCCACCGCACAGCACAACACAACAACCCTATACAAGACACTGCACCACACAAAACAACTACCCCACAGACATCGCACAGCACAACACAACAACCCTATACAGTACAAGATGACACTGCACCGCACAACACAACAACCCCATAGTCACCGTGTAGTACAAATTTATGATATTATATATTGGTTGTATGTGAGTATTGTTGTGATATTATAACTGATATCTTCAGTAAGGTTCCACATGGTCTGTAATGAGATGAAGCCGTCTGGGAAGGGCAAGCCTTGAAGTGTTGAAGACCACTTAATATTCATGTGACCACTGTTTGCAGTACAGGATCTGCAAAGACCATTTGGTCTGAGGGATGAAATGTTAATTAAAGGCAATACACACTGACAGCAATGATGAAAGGGAAATCAGCCTTAAATACGCTTCTGTATCACAGCTCGGGAGGCCAGTTCAGAGGTAATCACTTAGGTGGAACCTTGATGCTGCGTCCTCCGGACTTTCCCATAGTCCGTAGCCCGTAATGTTGTTGCAACCAACAAATAAATGTTCTCACCATTGTTCACAGCACCCTGACCGTCTCTGCACAGCACAGCACAACAACCACAGCACAACAACAAGACACTGCTTTGCACAACACAACATCAAGTCACCGCACAACACAACTTAACTCACCACGCAACACTTCTAGAAAAGACAACAGAATTCAGTGCAATACAACACAACACAAGACAAGACCAGTGCAGAACCCAGCAGTTCTGTGCGCAGACAGCCAAGCTGAGCAATGACCACAGCACAAAACAACAAACAACACAGGCCACGAACTGCTGCCACTGCAGAACCCCAACACCACAAAAGACAAAAGCTCTGGAAAGCTTCTCCTTTGAGTCCCGTGAGGTAGCAATCAGATAATCTACATTTTTCATATTCCTTCATACAGTAAACTCTTTGCATGGTACAGAGCAGACAAGTGGAGTCCAAGCAGGAATGCGGAGAGACCATTATGCAATACCTCAGTCCTAATGCATTAGGTCTGTGCTGATTATCTAGCAATGAGGTGGCCCAACTCACCATTTTGAATGTCCTTCATATCCAAGTGTAGACTGGACATCAGGATCCCAACTGCCTGGGAACGCTTGTTGCTCAAGATTTTCACAACCTGAACCAAGAGACAGAAAGATAAATGGAGTGATAATAAAAAAAAGAGAAAAAAAAGGAAGAAGTGAGAGGGGAATAAATCGGTGAAGTTTGTGATTGACAGGTTTTATTTCTAGACAAACTGCATCGTCATTGCACTGCATTTCATTTCATTAAGACCAATGATAATCTGGGCAAAACATTGTTTTCTTATCCTCCAGCGGTAAAGGGAATGTTTTTCGCCTTTATGTGGGAAGAATAGACTGGCCTCCACTCTCTCTCTCTCTCTCTCATGTTCAGCGCTCACATAAAAATGTTCTGAACCACACAACCCTGCCAAGGAGTCGCCACAAACATTATGCAAATGATAAATCTGTCCTGTTGAATTAAGTTGATGAGCGGGGTCTCTTTCTGTTGATAGCCTCCCCAAATCAGGCATTTTTGTGTGGGGGAGGTGGTTCAAAGTTGCTCTGAGAGTGATCGGAACATATTTACAAAAACAGCGCATTAATGCTCAATAAAAAGGAGGTTTTCAAACCCACCCCCTGTTAGACCCTGATAATGTGGCTTGCATGGGAAGTGCAGGCATGCATTCAAAGCACGGCTGCACTTAAGTCCATGTGATGCATTGCAATCCCTCTCCCTATAATTAGGTGTTTATCCGAAAGCCGCTGGCACAGAAAGAGAGGGAGTCATTGCCTCCATACGCCTCCGTCTTGGGGGAGTGTTTTACACGCCGACCACTAACTACAACCAAACTGCACATTACCAGTGAGAATCGCTTACTCAGTCCTTATGGGGGTCAGGAGCTGAATCTGCACTGTTGGGAGAGCCAGGGGGTGGAGGTCACGGCACAACGCCACTTTCCCTGTTGCAACGCAGTTGTGAAACACTGTGTAGGAATTACATAACGCAGACATGGATTGGCTGGAACTCGCAGACGTGATATTACACTACATCTGGCCGGTTTGTCTCTTGGTCGTGAGGTATGCAAAGAGCACTCAGCTGTGTTACTGACACAAGCCAGAAGTGGGTCCTAAAGACGCACAAACACAGAAATAGATCTAGGCGCCGCTAACTTAACACAGATCCGGTCCCATGGTTGTGGAGATCACAGTGACCGCAGAGGGAAAAAAACCGGGAACATTGAGATGCGAACGCAGAGGGTCCGACATGAAGTGACATCACTCTCCTCCTCCTGTCTGAGCCACAGAGCCAGAGTGCCTGAGATAGCCAGAGTGTGAAAGGCACCAGGAGGGGAGAGAAATCTAGAATGATACAGGAGTGTATGTGTGTGTATGTGTGTGTGTGTGTGTGTGTGGAGGGGGAACAGGGCGGGTGGTTAAGGAAAAAACACTTACACCCCCAAAAAAAGTCACGGGGGATATAAAAAGCAGCAAACAACAAGAAGAAAAGCTCTGTGAATCATGTTCCTGCCGTGCAGACTCATCTTCCCCGCTCGCAACCGCCATTAGCACGCCACACACCAGTCGCTGGGGCTTTGCGCCTCATTGCGCTTGCGGCAGCAAAGAAAAGAAAAAGAAAAAAAAAAACACGGCTACATGATCGCGGCTCTGTGTTTCCCTGCACATGTAAGCCACTTCCCACCCCCCGCCCTTCCATCTCCACCCCCCCGCCCCCCCCCCGCCTCCAATTCCGTTCACCCACGCATCCTCCACCTCAATCAGTCGGACCCCAAGCCACCTCTCGGCAGGAGATCAACCACACCGCACACCACACCCGCTCTCTGCACAGAACACTAGGAAAGGAGGCAACCAGCGGCGCGCCCCCGACCCAATCTCCAGCCCCATCTACCACATCATTAAGAGCTCGCCTTCCCATGGTGCACTCCTCTGCTCATCACCGCTCTCCTCACATGGGTGCCTAAGCAGTGACCGGCACCTCTAACACTGACGCTCCTGCCTCGGCTTAGGGGTGCTGGTGCTGCTGCTGAAATGAGTGAATCACGTGCACACACACTTTAACACACACACAAACACACCAGTGTGCCAGAGAGCTGGGGATCAGTGATTTGGAACACGCCAAAAGACTTTGAAATGAATGAAGCGACTTTTTTATGAATGTGTCTCACAACCACGGACAGACAGCTACACTAGCTTTGTTCTCACAGCAGGGATCTGGGCAAGATGAAAATATGATGGAAAACATCCTCTGTAGTGAGCACTCTCATGTTGTGGTGGTCTTTGTTTTGCACGGAAAATACTAGTCTGTAGGGACAGTGAAATTGGAAGCTTTTACCTGCTTAGCCTTGGATTTGGTGATGGTGTCTGATATGGGCTTCTTCTTTTCCTTCACGGCACTCTTAGAAAAGAGTTCCACAAACTCCTCAAAGTCCACAGATGGCTCTTCAATCTTCTCCCACACAAGAGCTGCATTAGCCTCCCTGAGGAGGCCCACAAGAAAGCATCTGTTTCCCAAAGCCTCGTTAACTTGAATATGTCATGTCACTTATTTACATGTTCTTGCACATTTACGCTTTTACCAGAATCACTTTTATACATTTGTCATTTGTCAGCAACTTCAGTGAAACTTGGGGTAAAGTCTCTTGTTCAAGGGCAGCTGGGATTCACACCCACTAATTACTGGGCTACTAGCTTACAAACCAGGTTCCTTATCCAGCCAGTGACAACTGTTGCAGATTAGGTTGTACTTACATTTATACCACAGATTTAAACACACTTTTGAGGACTGATTGAGCTATTTTAAATTAAAGACATAGTGTACACGATCTGGAAGTACATTAAAAAGAATTTTGGCCTATTACACCCTAAACCTGAGCAGCAACTAAAATGTATCTGTCAACTAGGCCAATGGTTTATTTTTTGTTGTGCTTGGCTATTTCTTTAGGAATACTGGACTTTAAATTTGCATGCATAACAAATGATTCTCATTCGAGAGTATCTAAAGAGATAGGCTATTAGAGTGTATTGTATTGATTAGTGCACAACTAGATTATATTCATTGGTAAAGTCTCATTTTAAAAAAGCGCACACTGCTGCGTTTGCTGCTGCCATCGCCAGATAGAACACAAGAGCGTTATTAATGCGTAGCTCCTTGCAGTGAGAGAGCCCAGTCCACAGCATCTGTTCCCACTCTGCGAGCGGTTGACCACACCGCGCCTGACATCTTCCCCTCATTTTACACTGGGATTCAGTCAGCGCTACTCGGCTCTGTGCAGGAGCCCTCAGCCCGGCCCGTCAACCACTGATCCTTATCAGCTACAGCAAATCCAAGGCACCTTTAAGCCCCGGGGGCCTCGGGTCGGGTCATTTACTTATTAGCGTGTTTATTGGAGCTCAGCATACAAGCAAGGCTCTGTGCACAGAGGACATATTTGGAGATCTGTTATTAGAAATTTGTATTTAGATTGCCGTTTATACCCCGCTATTTACCCAGCGGATGACTTGATTTAGAGCGGCGCGCTGGGGAGTGTGAGTGATGGGGTTGGCCGGCTTCTCCTGGGCTTAGTGGAGAAATTGACATTACATGAACCCAGTGCACCCAGACATTTCATTCCCTTTGGATGGAGATACTGCCAGATAAACAAATGCTTATGTACCATAGATCATGGAGACATAGACAAACATTTGCAGGGAGGAAGGCAGGCAAACACACACACAGCCAGACACACATTCACACACACACACACACACACACACACACACACGCAACTCACTCACACAATGCACATCTATACTGTCATGAACTCAATCCTTCTGACTCCAGACAGGCATACAGTAACAGAACTACTTACATTAAAGGCGCTCTAAGCGATTGTGTTTGATGTCACTTCTTGTTGACGTTCGAAGTATTGTCAAACAAAACGGAGGATAGCTCCCTCCTCCCCCTCCCTCCCATGCCTCCTGAAAGACTCACGCACACTAACCCCCACCCAACCCCTCCTCCAAATCCTTCTTGTCATTTATTGGCTGGAACAATGTTTGTTATGTTTCATTTCGTTTGTTATGCTAGGTTTGCCCACTGTGTTTTTTAGCCGTTTGTGGAGCCTGGGCTATCTACAGAGACTGCGTTTTTTTACAGTGTGTTCAGGGGACAGGCAGCTAGCAGATTGTGAGGAGATGTTTGCTGTATGTAACAACAAATGTTTTAGTCCTAAAAACGCGTCACATCGCTTAGAGCACCTTTAATCAGTCTTAATATGCCATGGACACTCACAGAGAGAGAAAAATGAACACACATACACAAACACACATCCAATCTCGCCCATACATACATATATACACACACACACACACACACACACACACACATACACAAGGCCTATATTCACACACACATCAGGTCTAACCAATGAGTCATGTAATTACTTTTTAGCATGGAGCTGGATCCTGGTCCAGTAGAGCGGCTTCATGGGTCTGGGCGGCTCGATAACAGCCTTCAGGGGGGCCGCCTCCTGGGCCTGGGCCATAGCAAAGCCTCCTGGGGGGAACGGGGGAGGCGGCAGGCAGCCAGGGCCTGGAGGCGGCGGTGGAGGTCCCATGCCTGGGGGAGGAGGGGGCGGTGGGGGTCCCATGCCTGGTAGTGGAGGGGGCGGTGGAGGGGGTGCCCCCATCCCAAGGGGAGGTGGTGGTGGGGGTGGGGGGAGAAGTGGTCCCATGCCAGGGAGTGGAGGGGGCGGAGGGGGAAGTCCTGGAAGGCCTGCTCCCGGGAGAGGAGGGGGTGGAGGAGGACCTGCCGCTTGTCCAGGAGGAGGAGGAGGAGGTGGAGGGGGAGGGGGGGGAAGGCAAGCTGCTCCCGGAAGAGGAGGAGGAGGTGGGGGTGCAGGAGCAGTGGGACCAGTGGAGAAAGAGTGAGGTGGATGTGAGCCCGGGACAGGAGGTGGTGGAGGAGGCTGCTGTGAAGTCTGACAGGTGCAGGTGAAGCCTGGCTGGGTGGGAGGTGCAGTCCTGTCTGGCAAAGGCACTGGGAACGGACGCGCCTCCTCCTCTACGGGTGACGTCTGGATGGACTTGGCCTGTAGGTTGCTCCTCGTCAGGCCGTCTGGCTGCTGTAAGTCCTTTGCCCCCCAGTCCGGGACATCCTCCCCTCCCTCCGACCGCCTGCCGCAAACATCCCTCTCCAGCGACACCTGTTGTCTCTCCAAGTCAGAAATCTTATCGTGCAGCTCATGTATCGTCCGCTCGAGCTGCTGGACCAAGGCCGAATCAGCACTTTGGAGACTTCCAGATCCCGACACGGTTTCTTCCTGTCGATGGAAAAAGAGGGAGTTGGGGGTGGGTGGGGGGGGATTTCATGGGGTGGTGGGGGTGGATAAAGATGGAGATCTCAGTAAGGCTTTCACAGCTGAGGGCTGCCAACAGCAAACATATTTGACAAGATCTGCTGTGCGGCCTCCGTGAGCCAGACAGTCATGTTTAATAGAAGCCCAGCCGCAAAAGGGCCCAGTCCTTCCACTAGGAAGCCGTCTTAATACTCGAGCGAGAAAAGGGGGACTCATTTTCCCCAACAGGGACGAGGCACGCATGTGGTGACCCACAAGCAAATAAAAACACTTTGCCTGATCGGGAAATCCACCACCATTTCCCGGCCGAGGGGGAATGAAGACAAACCGAATTAAGGCAACCCGCCACATCCCGAGAGAAAGGCGGAAAAACACAACAGAGGAACGATTGGGTTGCACACCCAGATGAGACGGGGTCACGGAAGTCCAAAGTCTAGACTTGCGCTCGCTCGCTGGCTCCCCGGGCTCCATAAAGCCGAGTCAGAGTGTCTCGTGGAGAGAAAGAGAGAGAGAGCATGGGCCCGCGCGATTAAAGCTTCAAACGGCTTCAAAAGCAAACAGGCAGAACAGGCCAGAGCCAGAAGTTCAACACACACATTCAGTACAAACACACACACACACACACACACAGTCTCACACAACCCACATATGGCTAGACATGCACACATATTAACACACACACACAAACACACACACTCATATATTTTCATGAACACGCTTGAACAGACACATATGTGAACACATGAAAACACACACACACACACACACACGCTTATTTGAGCTTACAGTTAAACAGACACACATAAACATACACATGGACACATTTGGCCTCATGTGTGATTAGGCAGGCGCACATACGAACACACATTTGTGCACATATGGGCCGAGAGACAGACAATATGTGCGCATACACACAACTCTGACTCACATTTATGCAGGCACACACAGACACTTCAGACAAAAGTCTGGATACAGTTAGGCTGCTTGCTATGAGGTCTGTATTCACTTTGAGCCCATGTGACGCCTTAAGAATGACGTTAAGAGCATAATTATGTTCTGTCACTGCCCTGGCCACCAATGGGGGTGACAAGTCTGCTACCTGCTGACAAACACTATAGAATTATCTTTGTTTACATTTGTGAATGTGTTTTTGTATTGCACCAGTTGTAAGGGACTGTGTGTGTGTGTGTGTGTGTGTGTGTGTGTGTGTGTGTGTGTGTGTGTAGATTTTCAAATTCAAATTTGCCTATATGGATTATCAATTGACTACGGGTGATATGAAATTATACGGTGGGCAATTGCCTAATTAAAGAAATGAAGTGAATTAAAGTGGTGCTGTGTGTTAGGCTGACTCCCTGGAGAAATATGACTACAATCTCCTCAGAATGAGGTCCTGGCTGACCAGATTCCTGATCAAATGCTGCCCTCTGTTGGATGCCAAGGCCTTGGCTCAAAAGCTACTGATGACAGGCTACTTGAAATGACTATGAAAACAAACAAAAAAACATAATTTGTGACTGTTTTATGATATACTTTCATAATTATAAATAATTATGTTTTAAGAATAAATTATTGTGTGGAATATCATTCTGACATTCTAGTCTTGCTAAGAAGCAGGCCTTTTGTTAAAGTTTATGCCTTAAATACCGTTAATAAAGCTGTGGGCTCTTTTTTTAGTTACGTGGCTGCCTCTGTTTAACAGTGTGTTCAGGCATGGCTTGCAAGCGGCTTTCACAGGTGTAAGACATTTAGGCACAAGTGTTACCAAGAATTCAGACATGGCCAGAAACTTCCTCTGGGTTCACTTTCAACTTGGAGAACAAACGGTTGCAAATAAAATAAATGAGACTGTTTACAGCAGGTCATAAAATGCGCAGGCTCATTCATCATTGAACTTTAAAAGTGGGGGCGGCAAAATTGTTTAAAGTGTGCAAAGGGAGGCCCATTTGCTGTGCAGATGGCAAGCTCTGAAGCCGTCACATGAGAGAAGCGTAGCCTGATGCACAGTAACATAAACACAATGTCCAAGCGCCAGTACAGGGGTTAGCGTCAGTGTCTTTGCAAAGGGACCATCACTGGATCATGGACTCACATAATAGCACTTGGCACACACCAGAGCACTTTTGATTAATGTACACGCACACACAAACACACATTTTTGCTTCAATTATCCTTCGCACTCTCTCACATACACACACTGACACACACACATGCTTATTGCTTCCAAATACACACAAACTCACAAGCACAAAAAAACAATACTCACATACACCATCAAATAAGGCTATTAAACATGAACACACACACACACACACACAAACCTGCTCAATTCTGGCACTCTGGGGGCGCTGGGTGCGTCTCCTCCCCAGTGTGGCCCGCGCTGGCTGCTCCCACTGCTGGAGGTGTGGGCTGATGGGAGACCAGGTGTACAGCTGCTCCTCCTGAAGCAGATGGAGTGGGGAGTGGGGGATGGGGCAGGGGTGAGAAAACAGAAATGAGAGAAGAGAGATGTGATGAGGTGCACAGGTGTGCCAAAACTTATTCACTTCAGACTACATCCACACTTCAGATTTCACTTAAGATGACTTGTCATTGAAGACTATAATGGAACCAAACACATTATTGTTCTAGAGGGGACTACTGTGTTCTGTGTAACACTCAGCGCGGTTACATGCACATTAATACTCAAAGTAATCATTAATCTGATTACTATCAGAACGTTGAACACTCCGGTCTACATGCAAATAAGAACATAAAGCAATCGGATGTCATGATCTGATTCCATGCAACTTTGTAACTGTAACTTTATAACTGCCGACGTGAAGAATAGAATACCCCGGTTTAAATCGGAGTATTCTGTTACATGACAAATTAGTTCGGATCGAAATAGAATAATCCAGGTCGTCTGATCGTATTTGATCAATTCCGATTTCAATCGAAGTATCCCAGTTACATGACATTCTTAAATCAGAGTAATTAAATACTCCGACTGAAATCGGAGTATTAATGTGCATGTAACCGCGCTTACTGAAGGAGAAGGAGACTGGCGAGAGAAAGAGATGGGGCTCTAAAGTGCACTACGACATCACTTGTGATGACATCACTGTATCCCAGACAGAGAAAGAGGCAGACCGCTCTCGGCGAAGACAGCTAGTTGTTCCCGCCCGGCTTCTCGGCTCTCTCGCGCAGCACATAGTCCCCATTGTGCAAGTAAATGTGTGACTAATCAGCAGACTCCAAAAATAAACACGCGTTAACAAGCGTGATCCTGGAGCAGGGCTGTGAAGGAGGAGGGCCGGAGTGACGGAGAAGCAGGAAAAGACAGTTAGACAGAAAAGAATGGATCAACCTAATCAAGAGACAAAAGGGAGACAGGGAAACTGTTGTCCTTCTGAAGTGAAAGCACTGACACACACATTGAATAAGGATAATAGTACAGTCTGCCTGGAGATAAGAGTCTTTTAAGTGGCGTACCTTAACAAAGCACAAAGTGTATATTACAAATAAGGCAGATCAATGCTGAGCCTGTGTTAGTTAGGTTGGAAGGCAAGGTCATTATGATCACCATCATCTGGATTATCCACAGTGAAGTGGTTTCAGGAAGGTGGTTAAGTGGAAAACCTAAATAAGTTAATCTGGGGGCAGTGTGAAACCTAATAATAGAAGAGCCTGGAGTTCACATCCTTTTACTTAAAAAAAAGTAGACTAGTCTAGCAGTAGGTTCATCAAAAGTTAACCAAGTCAGGATTACTACTAAACCACCTTTATGGAATGCCAGGACTCAAACCCAGTTCATGTCCTCCCCACCTGGAAACACTAAAGCAGGTCAGTATGTGTGATGCAATTGACAAAAAATAAGAGAAAAATAAGATGACTACTGAATGAGAAAAGAGGCAAAGAAGGCTACCGGTATTCTTCACTCCTAGTCTCCGAGAGCTTGTATGTGCACTGTATGCATGATTGCATCACATCCAGGTTAGCTGGTCTGAATGTATGATGATGTGTGAACGCTCACATGTGTATTTGCGCTAGTATGCATGTATGCATTTCAGTGTGCATGCTTGCATAGTGTGTGTAAGTGTGTGTCCCTGCACATCTATGAGAGACACAGAGAACAGGGGGAAAGCAGACTTCACCCTTCCGTAAAGTGCATCTAGAAACCCTGCTGCCGTGTGCTGGGATGAGCCGCAGCTCTCTGCCCCCCAACCCAGCCCAGGGCAGGAGCAGGGAGGCTCTAGCATGCTCAGCTTACCCAGAGACAGAGCGCCTTGAGCTGGACACAAGCCACAGAGAGGCCAGGCACGTGGAGCTCTTATGTAACTGTGTCAGCAGATGAACTGTGAGAGCAGATGTGTGGGTGTCTATGTGAGTGTATGTGGGTGTTTGTGTGTGTGTCTGAATGAATAAATAAAGCAAGAATGAATGTATGTGTGTGTGTTTGTATGTATGTGCATGTCAGTGTACAATTTTGTGACCGTTTAAGAGCACATTTATTTTCATGCATGTGCATGTATATGAGCAAATGCAGTGTTTGTGTGTGTGTGTGTGTGTGTGTGTGTGTGTGTGTGTGTGTGGTGTTGAAAGCATTAGATAAACTCATCTATTCAAATCCAAATGAGCTCGATCTTGCTGATGATAG
>JAGFZM010003805.1:0-10995 GCA_017657215.1 Limnothrissa miodon
GAGTGAGTGAGTGAGTGAGTGAGTGAGTGAGTGAGTGAGTGAGTGAGAGAGAGAGTGAGTGAGAGAGAGAGAGAGAGAACTACAAAGGATGTTTTCTTCCATGCAATGTGAGGGTGTGTGTCGTGTGTGATTGCAAGCATAAGATGAAGGCAGCCTGGCCTCTGGTCTCCCCCTCCCTCAGGAGCACTGAGAGTTCTGTATAGCTGGGCTGGGCCGCTCGTTGCCGTGCTTTCAAGAGAAATGGATGATGTGGAAACAGGAGCCATCCTTTATCTGATATATGGGCCTTGTATCAGCAGAGCCTCCCGCAGCAAAGCAGGCATATCTCAGGCCTTAGGCCGTCATGTCAGTCCATACCCAATATTCATTACCACAGAATTTCTGCTGCATTAGTCACTGGAGCAGAGTGTGTGAACACACACACACACACACACACACACGCACACGCACACGCGCACACACACGCACACACACACACACACGCACACACACACACACAACAGTTACAGTTTGACTGCAGACGGCTAATCAATGATCAATGGAGCATCTCAGCATGGGGAAGCCCGGACAGACATAATGGAGACTGTTGAGTGCCTGCCATCAGTCAGAGGGGCCGTGACATTGAGCTCTTCCACTCCGGGAGAGTGTGAGGAAAGAGAGCCTACATGACCCAGCACACATTAGTGCTATGGTGGGTGGAGGCTTCTACATGGTGTGTGTGTGTGTGTGTGTGCGCGCCTGCATGTGTGTGCGTGTGTGTGTGTTGGGTGGGTGTGGAGCAGGGAGCTAGATATACAGGGCTTACCCTGAGTCAAAAATTCTTCCATCTTGTCCTTAAAAGGTTGCAGGTGATCTTCAGAGGACACCTTACACACTTTATCCCGCTCTGTCTCGCACGCTGAGTAAAAAAAAATAAAGACAGAAAGGAAGATGTGGATAAACATTCATTGTTTTGATTGGCAGTCTAGAAAAGTAAACAACATGAAAAGCCATTCAAAACTTTCCCTCACCCAAACTGAAAGGAAATAATTTAGAATGATAGCATGTTAATGCCAGGTCTTGGAACTTGAACTACACAATAGTAACTACTAAACTCAGCATACTGTTGTTTCTTGCTGCTGAGGCTTTTATTGTGAAGTTCACACTAGGCTTTGAGAAATGGCAATGATTGAAAAAGACTGCTTCCAATAAAAGTCTCTTTCATTTCTCAGTCTCCATAATTTATTGATTTCAGCAACTCTCTCATGGTGATTGAGAATCTCGCTATGCTTGTCCACTGGGACAATTGCGAGTTCACACGGTTATGTGGATGGATGAATTATGGCAAAATCATGGTCTGAATCAAAATCCAACCAGTGACGCTATGTGTAAATCCTGGTACCCACAAAGGTCAACAAAAGGTCAGGGGAGCCACTGAAGAACACAAAAGCCATTCATTTGAAGATTTTAGGATTTTTCAAAATACATAGAAACTCTCTCCCTTCATCCATTCTGGATGCCCTGTGAAACAGTAGTGCTCTTCTGCCAGCCATCTGGATGATGCTAGGCTAACTGGGCGCAGATACTAATATGGCCCATCCCGTTCACCTGTTTTCCTTTTCCTGCTCGATGAGTGATGCTCTTGGCTCATGGACCTCCGACGCGTCTGTGGGGGGCTCTTCTGAGTCACGCTTCATCAGTGGCTGTGATGGATTGGTGCTTTGCATGCCACAGAACCCTTGTGTGCACCGCTGGTAATTACACTACCATCTGGCCATGATGGGGGTAGCTTTTGACCTGTGGCCAGCAAGGAGAGCGCACACGGGGGCTGCAATCTTAACCAAACACCCCCGTGCACCATCGCAATGCCAACATCTGCTTGTGAACTTACTCTTCTCTACGGTTGAGAGCTGTGGGAGCTACTGACAAAGCCTTGCTAGAATGACTGGAGTCTACTCTACAAGATCATGATGCCCACTGACAGTCATTGTAGCAGACTATACAAGGTGCTGCCTCTTGTTGTAGACACTGCCCAGTGTTATTTATTGTAGAGTACCATTTAAGATGCTGTCCATTGTTTGTCACCATCACCTACTTTAGTTGTGCCTGCCTACTAAGTCATTGTACATACTATCATAGTACATTCTACCCAAATTAGTTTCTACATACGGTAGACCACTGCTGCCCATAGTTAGTCACTGTAGACTGTGAGTGGCTGTCCAGTCCCTGTAGCCTACTATATATGTTTGGCTTCCAGAGAGGACTCATTTTGCATAAAATATCGTAAACTAAACTTGTTGAATCGTTAAGAATCCGTAAGAAATTTGAGGTGATGTACATTACAGAGAAGGGCAGAATCTTGGCCAAACAGACCAAGGAATGACTTAGACTTAGACTTGATTAGTTAACCAGAAAGGCATTCATTGTTTATAAACCCATCTTCCATCCATACTAATAGCCTCAGCACTGGGCATGAACTTTAGCCTAGTCTTAATACTTATAGAGAGACTAAACTCCATCCCTGTACCTCAGTCAATGGTTAACGGACAGAGTGAAGTAGAGTGGGCCCACACATCCACCGGGCTGGTGCTTTCCTGAGCCTTTAGCCGTTGGGGGTGTTGGGTGTTGGGAGGGGAGCATGTGTAATCGGATTCCCACACCTCGTTCACACCCCGTGTTGTGCTTAATCCCTGCTATTTCACCTATGACACCTTGGCTAATGCCGGCCCGGCCTCCCTCTGATCTCTGGGGCTGACAGAGAGGCGCTCAGCCGAAGGGGGCACGGCGGGGTCCATGTGTTCCAAATGTGCTGCGGGGTCAAAGGTTGTGGCACGGTGCTAATTTTGGGTTAGCTCGCAGTGTCTCCCCCCCAACACAGTGACAGGCAAGCTGAACACCCAGGAGTCAGCTTATGCCTTCTAAAGTCACGTATGTAGTAAAAGGTTATTGCTGTAGTTGAGGACATTGTGGATAATATAGACAAGTTGGACCTGTCTTTCTGCCTACATTCCTCTCAGTCAATACCTTTGTCTGTCTTTATTATTATGCACACTTTAATCCAGCTGATTTTGCCTCCTGGCATTTATGGTTATGCAATACTGCTTTTCCACATGTGTGTTTGCACTTATGTTGTCCACACTCTGTGGTTAGAGTATAACAGTAGAAATGATATCGGAGAGCATCGAGCCACAAACTATTCAAAGATTGAACTTGACAGGTTACCGAATGGAGTTTGGCATCTTTTAGAAGCAGGAATTTATGGCAACCAGGACCAAGTCCATTTGACTAATCTGCATCTCCTGTGCATAAATGGGACTCCTTCAGTAAACATCGAGCTACATGCTATGAGGCATCCTTCCAGAAATGACAGACAGAAAGACAGAAGAATAGAAAGATAGAAGGACCTTCTATGACCCCTCAAGTGAGGCACAGGTATAAATGTTTCCTGAGATGGGGATATGCAAATGTCCAGTGCTTTGTACAGCCCAAAAGGAGGAGAGTAAAGTCCTGACATCCAGAGAGGCTGGAGCAGGCTCTGTTTCTCCCATCTGGTTTGGGTTTGCATGTCTGCCTGAGAGACACATGCTATTTGTTAACCCACTTCTGACATCACTGGCTCATTGCATGAGGTGACAGCAAATGCATTTAGTATCACACAGAGATGCGAGGAAAAAAGAAAAAAAGCCTTTTGCATCCAACTCCAGGCTGTCATTTAGCAAAAGCAGCCTTTGGCTGTGACCACGTTGGCACAGCTCAATGAGGTACATAGAGCCTTTCATGTTTTGTGATATTGGTTGAATGTGGCTGTTCCTCTGCGCAGACAGGGCCATTGGAAAACTGCAGCCAGCTACAGCATCCATGATATCACCTCTCATTTAGGCAAGCTGAGCGGCATCCACCGAGGGGCCACTGGCTTCGATTTCTCTTTAGCTGTTGTGATTGGCACTGATGTGGGCCGGAGGACTCGGACTGAGCCAATAGACAGCATTGATCCCCACCAGCGGGTGTCCCAGTTAAGCAGTTCCAGTAAAGGGGGCTGGTGAGAAACGGACAGAGATGGACGTCTATTTGCACCCGATATGGGACGTCCCTGGCAGCGGTGCCGAGGGAGCGTCAGGGCTCAGGCAAGACCAGGAGGATTGAGTTTCTCTGGCCAGGCGAAACATCAGAAATCAGGCAGGCCGGGCCACTTATGGAAAGGACTGCTTGAGTGTAGTCAGTATGTTATTCTGTGTGTGTGTGTGTGTGTGTATGTATGTGTGTGTCCGTGTGCGTATATACTGTATGTGGTGGTAACTTACCATTCAAATCCTTTCTTAACTTGCGCAAGTCTTTCTGAAAGTCGTCAAACTTCATCTGAGAGGCCTGGAAAAGGTCCTGTGGCTCTGGAAGCGGGTAGACACACGTCTCTTTGCCAGCGTCCTGTTACACACGTCCAACCACACACACACACACACACACACACACACACACACACACACACACAACCAGGAAAACAAAGGAAGACAGACAGAGAGAAACGTTTTCCCAAATTTTCCTGGGCCTAGATAGTGTTGAAACATCCAATTAGCTGTGCACTCCCAAATGCACGGACAGGAACACATGTTGTGTAAAGGATGATAAGTTCAATCAGTGGAAGTTTATCCCCAGAGAGCCTGTCGCATGGTTGATCTTGGCCACAGAGTCCTAGCTGACTTCACCTAATCTGGCTCGGCGACGTATTTACAATAGATCTCTTTTGGATCCTCTGCCAGATAGCACATGGAACAAGCTACAGGTCTGCAAAGGCAGGGAACCATTAGTTACTATAGTAAACGAACAGGAGGAAAATAAATATAATATAAAACATGCCACGTTCTTCACAGAGCCAGAGACGATGATGAAAAAGCTGGCGGCATATCTGAGGAGCCGTCGCACAAAGAAAGAAAAAAAGCCCGACTGAATCAAATAAACAGGAAGCTTAAACATACTCTACCTCATCAAAGTGCCTGAGATAGTAAGCAACAATGAACGACAGCAGGCTCTGAGTGTTGTCCTGAGGGAGGGAACAAGGGAGGGATAGAGAGTGTGTGAAAGACAGACATTGAGGTTAGGGAGAGAGTTTAAAGACAAGAAAGTGGGAAAAACAAGAGTCATTTATTTGAAGAACATTTTTTACCACACTAGGGCACTTTAGGCATGGTGAGACAGCGCATGTTGAGGCTAAAAGCTAATGATTGCCATCACCACTTTTTACTACCGCCATGATTACTACTACTGCAACCACATATACTTTAGTCATTCATCAACTGTCAGATCTGTTTCTCACATGGCTACAGCTCACACAAATGACCGCCATTATCCGCAATCACGGCAACGGTATTGTCGTTATTATCATTATTACTATCAGCAGTGAAATATGGCATTCTGGGAGTGTAGAGGTCTGGAATGGGCCAGACTTGTAAACTCACACTGCTCTTTACATCCTTCAGCTTGGGCAGGATGTCCAGGGCAAAACCATCCGCCTGCCCTCGACTTCGGTTCCCGCCGTTCATGAAGTTGCCAAAGGCCAGGATTAGGCCGAGCACCTGCATGACGCCCGTGCCTGTTTGCAGAGTCTGTTGGGACAAAGTGACACTACACCTTAGTCAGAAATATCAATAAATGTAAATCAAAGGCAGTAAGTGCCAAAGGAAGTAAGGAAGTACAAAGGAAGTAAGAATTATACATTATCAATATATATATTACAAGACCATATATTTATATATATATATATATATATATATATTGTACATATGACTGATAATGTGAGTGGCATGACTGTAAAAGGGGACTGTAGTGCATTCATTGCTCTTATCCTGTGCTCTGCTCATCTCCTGTTTTCTTCATCAGTCCTCACCTCACAGACCCTCTGCAGGATCTCCACCTTCCTGTGGACGGAGCTCATGCACTCTGTGAATGTGGACTGGAACAGGACGCAGAATACCCTCCCTGAGAAATTGGGGATTTGGGAAAGCTGGAACAGAAACCTTGACGACAAAGCAGAGAGGAAAGAACAATCTACGTTGATTTTTGTCTTTATTTCACATCACCACCTAATCCTTGCCAAAACAAACCACGCATGACCCCATCCCAAATATTAGAAAATGGTTCAACAGAAATGCTAGACCTCTAGATGCACCAGTATGAGACTGGGAAGTGCTTACTGCTCAGGTTTGTCCATGGGTTTGGGGTCTTCCTTATCCTTCACTGACTTCACATGCTTCTCTATCTTGTCCATCTCGTCCGACTGGGCTCTCTGGAATAGCAGCAGAAGGACTGGGTAAAGGCCTGGGATGGGGCAATGGTTTTACTCCTTAGCACTACACACAGTCAGAGCACTAATGCCTGGAATCCGCTGCTTTAACATTTGGATGTCAAATGCCATAGAATATAATTCAAAGATATAAATCACCACAGTTATCCATAGCTTTCCTGCTGAGGATGGAATTTTATAGCCTCATAACACTATCAAACACGATCAAAGCATGCCACATAGACACAATTGTGGGTGGTGACCAACAATGTTCTAATTACAATATAAACATGCCCTTGTCCAAGTCTTATCAAATCAAGCACAACTTGTTATTTGGGTTGATCACTACCCAAGTTCACATGAATGGCCTGTCAATGATATTAACAATCAGTGTTGTGCAACTCATGAGATTACTAAACTATTCCTAATGGGAAAATCCAAACCATTGACTTTGATAATGTGTTTGCCAAAATACAAGCATTTATGTGCTGCTAGGTTGAGAGAGAATGCTTGAAAATGACATTTCCAGAGCATTGATGAATATCTGTAATAAAGAGATACAGAAAGTCACTCCTCAGTTTTGGCCTTTTTATGTTTTCCCAAAGCATCTCATCAAGAAGGGATATATTCAAAAGCACTTTTTTGTGCCGTACACCATCAACCTTGGAAAAAACACTATCGTCTCCATATATCAACAATATTGGCTCAAACACCCACTTCAACTTAAACAGCTCAACTTGGAGGGATTACAGTCCATGTGTTTCTTTGCAGTCATGGCCTTGAAGGCACAAGTGTGAATCATTAGCCTAGAGCCAAAAAGTGTTTGCTTTCCTCCGATTTTTCGCCATTACCGGGAACAAATAAGCAACATTTCTGTTTAAATAAATGAACAGCAATCAAAGCGTCGGAAAACTATGAACTCTAAACTTTCTCATGCCAGAGAGAAGAGAGGGGCATGAAGCACTCTGCGATTAGCCTTTCGCTCACTTTTGCCATCAGCTGACAGGGGCATGCTCTGTTTTTCATTTAGTACACATCAAAAGTGTAAATAGTTGGGATGAAAGGCGGAGCCTGAGCTCTGGTTTGATAGCGGCGGGCAGCCATCCCTATTGACACGGAAAATAAATGTTGCATTGGGAGACCATCAAGGGCTTCAGATGTGAAGAGTGATCTGAACATGAACTCTCCATAGGCTGCATAAGAGCCCCTCTCCTCCCATGGAGCCATTGTGTAACCCTGAAGCAGGGTTCAGTATTTGGGAACTGCACCCTACTGAATTAATCTCTCTGGTGTCTGGGTGCAGAGGAAGAGAGTGGGACCCTAAGCCACACAGTGGTGTGTGTGTGTGTGTGTGTGAGGGGGCATGGGGATGGTGCGGCACCACCCTGTGCACTGTGGTTTTTGGGTGGCTGGGAAAGGGGAGGGGGTGGAGGTACACAGAGGCAGTGGTGGCGGGGGTGGGGTGGGGTGGAGGGGGGGCTCGCCATTATGTGTGCTGTGGTTCTGGGCAAGAAAGCCGGAGACAGAGCGGAGTCTCACACACAAAAGAGAAACAACCAAATGTCTCAACTTAACAACACCCCCTAGGCTATGACTGGAAGGAGGGGAGGGATAAGGAGAGAGAGAGAGAAAGAGAGAGGGAGAGAGAGAGAGAGAGAGAGAGGGAGAGAAAGTGAAGTAAGGCAACAACAGTTTTATATCTCCTGATCAGCAAACCTACTAACTTACCAACCTACTTATCAGCAAAAAAACTATGTCTCCCATTACTAACTTTTATTATCGTGATCAATATCATTACCATGGCCCTGCCCCTGCTAACATTTCTTCCACAAAAATGTCACTGTGGTTTAAATGCAGAACTTGTTAATTCACTGTGATATGATGATATAGTGGTTCGCCGTATTGAGACAGATTGGGCGTCAGACTGGGCTGATGAAGATGCATAGCTGAGGCTACCTGGCTTTATCTCAGTGCTATGGGTGGGTGCCACTCTGACAGTAAGATTTATGACTTCAGAATTCAAGTCAGCGCAAATCCGCCCTCTATTTGATCAGCCTCCATGGACTTAACGCCGACCCGTGGACATCACAGAAAGATTAATTTTACACTGGCCAATATTTAAATAACGAATCAGAGATCAGAGATCAAAGACGAGACCACAGTCCTTCAGCAACCAGAGCATGGGCCATTGCAAAATATTGCGCATAAGATCTTATTACAGGCAAAACACACAAGTATGTATGTTTCCATGTCCTGTCTAGTTGGGAAGCCCAACATCATTAAAATACATGTTGTGCACAGTGGTGAGATGCCTGTCTCTCTCCCAGCGAGCCCTGGAAGAACCCAGGCTCCACTGTTTCCCTCACACATTCCAGCAGGGCTCTGTGGTTTGCATGTTTGTTTTGGTATTTAATGCATATTTCCCTCTCTCCCCTTCTTTCTCACTCACTCTTTCTCTCTCTCGACCCCTTTCTATCTTCATCACTCACTCACTCACTCACTCACTCACACACACACTCACGCTCGCCCTCTCTCTGTCTTGTAAGAGACAATATCTTGCTCTAGGTCCAGGCGCTGGACTGGAGAGAATACAGAACAGAAAGAAAAGAAATGAAAAGAGAAGAAAATGGCCTGGCCCAGCTAATAAGGCTTTGCAAGAAGTGTTTGTGAGGATAAATACAAAGTGTGCCAAAACTACAAAAGTGTCAAAGTGGATTTACAAAGGTTGCTTTTCATGTGCAGCACACGCTTACGTTCTCATAGAGAGCTTGCAGGGTCTCCAGGTCCACCACTGAGTTGTCCATGTTGAGAATAGCTGTTGGGAGACAGAAGGAGAGAAAAGAGAGCACACTGGCTCCGTCAAAAGGTGCCGAGGGTGGAGGGGTGGATGCAGACACACAGCACACAGATGGGCCTGCCAGGCCAATATGTCCTGACCTGTTTCTCAATGGTAACAACAACAACTGCAGCAACAATTAGGGAAAAAAATGTTACAGTTACGCTGTGACAAAAATGTTTTACAAATTTAAACTAAAACAGGACAGTGCTCAAAAAACATTTAATTGTAAATGTAAATTTTCTTAAAATGAATAAGTTCAACTTTGTGGTAGTATTTTTCCACATGTTGTGTTGTTGAAAGGCATTTTGGCTTAGCCAGATTTAAGTACACACACATATTTAGGAATTAAGGAAATTGATTACTGCCTAGTTCTGGAAACCACAAGAGAAACAAGCAAAATGTCAGATTTTGGCATGTTATGGCTCAGGACTGAAAACAGCTTTCAAGCAATCGCGTCACATATTTAAACCATCTCCATGGACACCCACTAACTGCCCCACAACAGGATCAGCATTAAGGAGTCAAAACCTTGGCTTGTCTACAACATCAGGTAGACTTTACCTAACATCTTCATGTCATTCTCTCCATAACAATGCAAGACTGCTATGCTCAAGGCCTGAACAAAAACAAATTACATTTTCTCCAACGTGCAGATGCTGTCTAAAATAATTCGTCAGGGCACAAAAGGGCCCCGTGTTTGAATTCCTGACGTCGACCTTTTTGTCTCTGTGTGAGGATCTGGCGCCCAAAGGAGTTATTCCCTCAAAGCCAAATGTTTCAACACAGACAGCCTTGCTTGTTTAACGGGAGAGGTGCAATGTTACACGGCTGCTCAACGGTCTGCCTGTCATTAGGCCTAGTTCCACAGGCTACAGCTGGCTGGGCACACAATGTTTGGGTTCTCAAAGAATCAGATGGATATGCAGGAAATCACACATAAAACATGACAGAAAAAGCCCCTGAAATCATATGGGAGTCAGTAAGGCTCCCAGATACCTCAAGCACGAGGTCACTCCTCATAGGGAAAGGATTAGGATTTGTGCTCTAGAATATCAAATCCTGTCTGAAAGCAGAGGACATCAATGCAGCGTAAGGCCCTTCCCCAACTTCAGTGAAACAAATTAATTTCAAATGCAAATTAGTAAACCATGATTTAATTTGTAGCAACAGCATTACCACTAATGTCTGATGCATAGTGTCGAGTCCAAGCCAAGGACAAATTAGAGCTTAGCCTCTCCATGAGTATCTGGGTGTAATTGCCATTCTGCTCGTCGGGACATGAAAGCAAAATCAATAATTAATTCCCGACACAGTAATGTGTCACACGTGGCCAAACTGTTTAAATCACCAAGATGTGTAAGTGATTTCCTATGTCATGTTATTTTAGAATAATTTGATCATGAAAAAAAATTATTTCACAACCCAATTTCTAGACCTTAAAATTCTGAGACCTTAAACCGGCACTAAGCAACATTCTGTTTTTCTCTCTCACAAGCTCCCTCTAAAGCCCGCTGTATTGCATTGTATTGCACTGCATTCTATTGGAGGCGGTCCGCGCTGCTGAACATTGCAAGTGCAGTATCTACCGCTATTGGCCACGGTGGCGCATTCTATACCGTTCGTTCGCCGTGTAATGACTAATTTTAGCATCCTAAACAGTATGAAACGGATTAATTAAATGAAAAATGTTGCATAGTGGGCCTTTAAACCAGTGTTCTTTTATGACTGAGTGCATCAGCAAAAGCGGTTAATTTTATCAATTTTTTCCATCCTTTATTGGACCAAAATGATAATTACATATGCCCAGGTGTGTGTGCGTGTGTGTGAGTGAGTGAGAGGGGGAAAGAGGGAGAGATAGAGAGAGAGAGAGAGAGAGAGAGAGAGAGAGAGAGAGAGAGAGAGA
>JAGFZM010003806.1:0-10995 GCA_017657215.1 Limnothrissa miodon
GAGTGAGTGAGTGAGTGAGTGAGTGAGTGAGTGAGTGAGTGAGTGAGAGAGAGAGTGAGTGAGAGAGAGAGAGAGAGAACTACAAAGGATGTTTTCTTCCATGCAATGTGAGGGTGTGTGTCGTGTGTGATTGCAAGCATAAGATGAAGGCAGCCTGGCCTCTGGTCTCCCCCTCCCTCAGGAGCACTGAGAGTTCTGTATAGCTGGGCTGGGCCGCTCGTTGCCGTGCTTTCAAGAGAAATGGATGATGTGGAAACAGGAGCCATCCTTTATCTGATATATGGGCCTTGTATCAGCAGAGCCTCCCGCAGCAAAGCAGGCATATCTCAGGCCTTAGGCCGTCATGTCAGTCCATACCCAATATTCATTACCACAGAATTTCTGCTGCATTAGTCACTGGAGCAGAGTGTGTGAACACACACACACACACACACACACACGCACACGCACACGCGCACACACACGCACACACACACACACACACACGCACACACACACACACAACAGTTACAGTTTGACTGCAGACGGCTAATCAATGATCAATGGAGCATCTCAGCATGGGGAAGCCCGGACAGACATAATGGAGACTGTTGAGTGCCTGCCATCAGTCAGAGGGGCCGTGACATTGAGCTCTTCCACTCCGGGAGAGTGTGAGGAAAGAGAGCCTACATGACCCAGCACACATTAGTGCTATGGTGGGTGGAGGCTTCTACATGGTGTGTGTGTGTGTGTGTGTGCGCGCCTGCATGTGTGTGCGTGTGTGTGTGTTGGGTGGGTGTGGAGCAGGGAGCTAGATATACAGGGCTTACCCTGAGTCAAAAATTCTTCCATCTTGTCCTTAAAAGGTTGCAGGTGATCTTCAGAGGACACCTTACACACTTTATCCCGCTCTGTCTCGCACGCTGAGTAAAAAAAAATAAAGACAGAAAGGAAGATGTGGATAAACATTCATTGTTTTGATTGGCAGTCTAGAAAAGTAAACAACATGAAAAGCCATTCAAAACTTTCCCTCACCCAAACTGAAAGGAAATAATTTAGAATGATAGCATGTTAATGCCAGGTCTTGGAACTTGAACTACACAATAGTAACTACTAAACTCAGCATACTGTTGTTTCTTGCTGCTGAGGCTTTTATTGTGAAGTTCACACTAGGCTTTGAGAAATGGCAATGATTGAAAAAGACTGCTTCCAATAAAAGTCTCTTTCATTTCTCAGTCTCCATAATTTATTGATTTCAGCAACTCTCTCATGGTGATTGAGAATCTCGCTATGCTTGTCCACTGGGACAATTGCGAGTTCACACGGTTATGTGGATGGATGAATTATGGCAAAATCATGGTCTGAATCAAAATCCAACCAGTGACGCTATGTGTAAATCCTGGTACCCACAAAGGTCAACAAAAGGTCAGGGGAGCCACTGAAGAACACAAAAGCCATTCATTTGAAGATTTTAGGATTTTTCAAAATACATAGAAACTCTCTCCCTTCATCCATTCTGGATGCCCTGTGAAACAGTAGTGCTCTTCTGCCAGCCATCTGGATGATGCTAGGCTAACTGGGCGCAGATACTAATATGGCCCATCCCGTTCACCTGTTTTCCTTTTCCTGCTCGATGAGTGATGCTCTTGGCTCATGGACCTCCGACGCGTCTGTGGGGGGCTCTTCTGAGTCACGCTTCATCAGTGGCTGTGATGGATTGGTGCTTTGCATGCCACAGAACCCTTGTGTGCACCGCTGGTAATTACACTACCATCTGGCCATGATGGGGGTAGCTTTTGACCTGTGGCCAGCAAGGAGAGCGCACACGGGGGCTGCAATCTTAACCAAACACCCCCGTGCACCATCGCAATGCCAACATCTGCTTGTGAACTTACTCTTCTCTACGGTTGAGAGCTGTGGGAGCTACTGACAAAGCCTTGCTAGAATGACTGGAGTCTACTCTACAAGATCATGATGCCCACTGACAGTCATTGTAGCAGACTATACAAGGTGCTGCCTCTTGTTGTAGACACTGCCCAGTGTTATTTATTGTAGAGTACCATTTAAGATGCTGTCCATTGTTTGTCACCATCACCTACTTTAGTTGCGCCTGCCTACTAAGTCATTGTACATACTATCATAGTACATTCTACCCAAATTAGTTTCTACATACGGTAGACCACTGCTGCCCATAGTTAGTCACTGTAGACTGTGAGTGGCTGTCCAGTCCCTGTAGCCTACTATATATGTTTGGCTTCCAGAGAGGACTCATTTTGCATAAAATATCGTAAACTAAACTTGTTGAATCGTTAAGAATCCGTAAGAAATTTGAGGTGATGTACATTACAGAGAAGGGCAGAATCTTGGCCAAACAGACCAAGGAATGACTTAGACTTAGACTTGATTAGTTAACCAGAAAGGCATTCATTGTTTATAAACCCATCTTCCATCCATACTAATAGCCTCAGCACTGGGCATGAACTTTAGCCTAGTCTTAATACTTATAGAGAGACTAAACTCCATCCCTGTACCTCAGTCAATGGTTAACGGACAGAGTGAAGTAGAGTGGGCCCACACATCCACCGGGCTGGTGCTTTCCTGAGCCTTTAGCCGTTGGGGGTGTTGGGTGTTGGGAGGGGAGCATGTGTAATCGGATTCCCACACCTCGTTCACACCCCGTGTTGTGCTTAATCCCTGCTATTTCACCTATGACACCTTGGCTAATGCCGGCCCGGCCTCCCTCTGATCTCTGGGGCTGACAGAGAGGCGCTCAGCCGAAGGGGGCACGGCGGGGTCCATGTGTTCCAAATGTGCTGCGGGGTCAAAGGTTGTGGCACGGTGCTAATTTTGGGTTAGCTCGCAGTGTCTCCCCCCCAACACAGTGACAGGCAAGCTGAACACCCAGGAGTCAGCTTATGCCTTCTAAAGTCACGTATGTAGTAAAAGGTTATTGCTGTAGTTGAGGACATTGTGGATAATATAGACAAGTTGGACCTGTCTTTCTGCCTACATTCCTCTCAGTCAATACCTTTGTCTGTCTTTATTATTATGCACACTTTAATCCAGCTGATTTTGCCTCCTGGCATTTATGGTTATGCAATACTGCTTTTCCACATGTGTGTTTGCACTTATGTTGTCCACACTCTGTGGTTAGAGTATAACAGTAGAAATGATATCGGAGAGCATCGAGCCACAAACTATTCAAAGATTGAACTTGACAGGTTACCGAATGGAGTTTGGCATCTTTTAGAAGCAGGAATTTATGGCAACCAGGACCAAGTCCATTTGACTAATCTGCATCTCCTGTGCATAAATGGGACTCCTTCAGTAAACATCGAGCTACATGCTATGAGGCATCCTTCCAGAAATGACAGACAGAAAGACAGAAGAATAGAAAGATAGAAGGACCTTCTATGACCCCTCAAGTGAGGCACAGGTATAAATGTTTCCTGAGATGGGGATATGCAAATGTCCAGTGCTTTGTACAGCCCAAAAGGAGGAGAGTAAAGTCCTGACATCCAGAGAGGCTGGAGCAGGCTCTGTTTCTCCCATCTGGTTTGGGTTTGCATGTCTGCCTGAGAGACACATGCTATTTGTTAACCCACTTCTGACATCACTGGCTCATTGCATGAGGTGACAGCAAATGCATTTAGTATCACACAGAGATGCGAGGAAAAAAGAAAAAAAGCCTTTTGCATCCAACTCCAGGCTGTCATTTAGCAAAAGCAGCCTTTGGCTGTGACCACGTTGGCACAGCTCAATGAGGTACATAGAGCCTTTCATGTTTTGTGATATTGGTTGAATGTGGCTGTTCCTCTGCGCAGACAGGGCCATTGGAAAACTGCAGCCAGCTACAGCATCCATGATATCACCTCTCATTTAGGCAAGCTGAGCGGCATCCACCGAGGGGCCACTGGCTTCGATTTCTCTTTAGCTGTTGTGATTGGCACTGATGTGGGCCGGAGGACTCGGACTGAGCCAATAGACAGCATTGATCCCCACCAGCGGGTGTCCCAGTTAAGCAGTTCCAGTAAAGGGGGCTGGTGAGAAACGGACAGAGATGGACGTCTATTTGCACCCGATATGGGACGTCCCTGGCAGCGGTGCCGAGGGAGCGTCAGGGCTCAGGCAAGACCAGGAGGATTGAGTTTCTCTGGCCAGGCGAAACATCAGAAATCAGGCAGGCCGGGCCACTTATGGAAAGGACTGCTTGAGTGTAGTCAGTGTGTTATTCTGTGTGTGTGTGTGTGTGTGTATGTATGTGTGTGTCCGTGTGCGTATATACTGTATGTGGTGGTAACTTACCATTCAAATCCTTTCTTAACTTGCGCAAGTCTTTCTGAAAGTCGTCAAACTTCATCTGAGAGGCCTGGAAAAGGTCCTGTGGCTCTGGAAGCGGGTAGACACACGTCTCTTTGCCAGCGTCCTGTTACACACGTCCAACCACACACACACACACACACACACACACACACACACACACACAACCAGGAAAACAAAGGAAGACAGACAGAGAGAAACGTTTTCCCAAATTTTCCTGGGCCTAGATAGTGTTGAAACATCCAATTAGCTGTGCACTCCCAAATGCACGGACAGGAACACATGTTGTGTAAAGGATGATAAGTTCAATCAGTGGAAGTTTATCCCCAGAGAGCCTGTCGCATGGTTGATCTTGGCCACAGAGTCCTAGCTGACTTCACCTAATCTGGCTCGGCGACGTATTTACAATAGATCTCTTTTGGATCCTCTGCCAGATAGCACATGGAACAAGCTACAGGTCTGCAAAGGCAGGGAACCATTAGTTACTATAGTAAACGAACAGGAGGAAAATAAATATAATATAAAACATGCCACGTTCTTCACAGAGCCAGAGACGATGATGAAAAAGCTGGCGGCATATCTGAGGAGCCGTCGCACAAAGAAAGAAAAAAAGCCCGACTGAATCAAATAAACAGGAAGCTTAAACATACTCTACCTCATCAAAGTGCCTGAGATAGTAAGCAACAATGAACGACAGCAGGCTCTGAGTGTTGTCCTGAGGGAGGGAACAAGGGAGGGATAGAGAGTGTGTGAAAGACAGACATTGAGGTTAGGGAGAGAGTTTAAAGACAAGAAAGTGGGAAAAACAAGAGTCATTTATTTGAAGAACATTTTTTACCACACTAGGGCACTTTAGGCATGGTGAGACAGCGCATGTTGAGGCTAAAAGCTAATGATTGCCATCACCACTTTTTACTACCGCCATGATTACTACTACTGCAACCACATATACTTTAGTCATTCATCAACTGTCAGATCTGTTTCTCACATGGCTACAGCTCACACAAATGACCGCCATTATCCGCAATCACGGCAACGGTATTGTCGTTATTATCATTATTACTATCAGCAGTGAAATATGGCATTCTGGGAGTGTAGAGGTCTGGAATGGGCCAGACTTGTAAACTCACACTGCTCTTTACATCCTTCAGCTTGGGCAGGATGTCCAGGGCAAAACCATCCGCCTGCCCTCGACTTCGGTTCCCGCCGTTCATGAAGTTGCCAAAGGCCAGGATTAGGCCGAGCACCTGCATGACGCCCGTGCCTGTTTGCAGAGTCTGTTGGGACAAAGTGACACTACACCTTAGTCAGAAATATCAATAAATGTAAATCAAAGGCAGTAAGTGCCAAAGGAAGTAAGGAAGTACAAAGGAAGTAAGAATTATACATTATCAATATATATATTACAAGACCATATATTTATATATATATATATATATATATATATTGTACATATGACTGATAATGTGAGTGGCATGACTGTAAAAGGGGACTGTAGTGCATTCATTGCTCTTATCCTGTGCTCTGCTCATCTCCTGTTTTCTTCATCAGTCCTCACCTCACAGACCCTCTGCAGGATCTCCACCTTCCTGTGGACGGAGCTCATGCACTCTGTGAATGTGGACTGGAACAGGACGCAGAATACCCTCCCTGAGAAATTGGGGATTTGGGAAAGCTGGAACAGAAACCTTGACGACAAAGCAGAGAGGAAAGAACAATCTACGTTGATTTTTGTCTTTATTTCACATCACCACCTAATCCTTGCCAAAACAAACCACGCATGACCCCATCCCAAATATTAGAAAATGGTTCAACAGAAATGCTAGACCTCTAGATGCACCAGTATGAGACTGGGAAGTGCTTACTGCTCAGGTTTGTCCATGGGTTTGGGGTCTTCCTTATCCTTCACTGACTTCACATGCTTCTCTATCTTGTCCATCTCGTCCGACTGGGCTCTCTGGAATAGCAGCAGAAGGACTGGGTAAAGGCCTGGGATGGGGCAATGGTTTTACTCCTTAGCACTACACACAGTCAGAGCACTAATGCCTGGAATCCGCTGCTTTAACATTTGGATGTCAAATGCCATAGAATATAATTCAAAGATATAAATCACCACAGTTATCCATAGCTTTCCTGCTGAGGATGGAATTTTATAGCCTCATAACACTATCAAACACGATCAAAGCATGCCACATAGACACAATTGTGGGTGGTGACCAACAATGTTCTAATTACAATATAAACATGCCCTTGTCCAAGTCTTATCAAATCAAGCACAACTTGTTATTTGGGTTGATCACTACCCAAGTTCACATGAATGGCCTGTCAATGATATTAACAATCAGTGTTGTGCAACTCATGAGATTACTAAACTATTCCTAATGGGAAAATCCAAACCATTGACTTTGATAATGTGTTTGCCAAAATACAAGCATTTATGTGCTGCTAGGTTGAGAGAGAATGCTTGAAAATGACATTTCCAGAGCATTGATGAATATCTGTAATAAAGAGATACAGAAAGTCACTCCTCAGTTTTGGCCTTTTTATGTTTTCCCAAAGCATCTCATCAAGAAGGGATATATTCAAAAGCACTTTTTTGTGCCGTACACCATCAACCTTGGAAAAAACACTATCGTCTCCATATATCAACAATATTGGCTCAAACACCCACTTCAACTTAAACAGCTCAACTTGGAGGGATTACAGTCCATGTGTTTCTTTGCAGTCATGGCCTTGAAGGCACAAGTGTGAATCATTAGCCTAGAGCCAAAAAGTGTTTGCTTTCCTCCGATTTTTCGCCATTACCGGGAACAAATAAGCAACATTTCTGTTTAAATAAATGAACAGCAATCAAAGCGTCGGAAAACTATGAACTCTAAACTTTCTCATGCCAGAGAGAAGAGAGGGGCATGAAGCACTCTGCGATTAGCCTTTCGCTCACTTTTGCCATCAGCTGACAGGGGCATGCTCTGTTTTTCATTTAGTACACATCAAAAGTGTAAATAGTTGGGATGAAAGGCGGAGCCTGAGCTCTGGTTTGATAGCGGCGGGCAGCCATCCCTATTGACACGGAAAATAAATGTTGCATTGGGAGACCATCAAGGGCTTCAGATGTGAAGAGTGATCTGAACATGAACTCTCCATAGGCTGCATAAGAGCCCCTCTCCTCCCATGGAGCCATTGTGTAACCCTGAAGCAGGGTTCAGTATTTGGGAACTGCACCCTACTGAATTAATCTCTCTGGTGTCTGGGTGCAGAGGAAGAGAGTGGGACCCTAAGCCACACAGTGGTGTGTGTGTGTGTGTGTGTGAGGGGGCATGGGGATGGTGCGGCACCACCCTGTGCACTGTGGTTTTTGGGTGGCTGGGAAAGGGGAGGGGGTGGAGGTACACAGAGGCAGTGGTGGCGGGGGTGGGGTGGGGTGGAGGGGGGGCTCGCCATTATGTGTGCTGTGGTTCTGGGCAAGAAAGCCGGAGACAGAGCGGAGTCTCACACACAAAAGAGAAACAACCAAATGTCTCAACTTAACAACACCCCCTAGGCTATGACTGGAAGGAGGGGAGGGATAAGGAGAGAGAGAGAGAAAGAGAGAGGGAGAGAGAGAGAGAGAGAGAGAGGGAGAGAAAGTGAAGTAAGGCAACAACAGTTTTATATCTCCTGATCAGCAAACCTACTAACTTACCAACCTACTTATCAGCAAAAAAACTATGTCTCCCATTACTAACTTTTATTATCGTGATCAATATCATTACCATGGCCCTGCCCCTGCTAACATTTCTTCCACAAAAATGTCACTGTGGTTTAAATGCAGAACTTGTTAATTCACTGTGATATGATGATATAGTGGTTCGCCGTATTGAGACAGATTGGGCGTCAGACTAGGCTGATGAAGATGCATAGCTGAGGCTACCTGGCTTTATCTCAGTGCTATGGGTGGGTGCCACTCTGACAGTAAGATTTATGACTTCAGAATTCAAGTCAGCGCAAATCCGCCCTCTATTTGATCAGCCTCCATGGATTTAACGCCGACCCGTGGACATCACAGAAAGATTAATTTTACACTGGCCAATATTTAAATAACGAATCAGAGATCAGAGATCAAAGACGAGACCACAGTCCTTCAGCAACCAGAGCATGGGCCATTGCAAAATATTGCGCATAAGATCTTATTACAGGCAAAACACACAAGTATGTATGTTTCCATGTCCTGTCTAGTTGGGAAGCCCAACATCATTAAAATACATGTTGTGCACAGTGGTGAGATGCCTGTCTCTCTCCCAGCGAGCCCTGGAAGAACCCAGGCTCCACTGTTTCCCTCACACATTCCAGCAGGGCTCTGTGGTTTGCATGTTTGTTTTGGTATTTAATGCATATTTCCCTCTCTCCCCTTCTTTCTCACTCACTCTTTCTCTCTCTCGACCCCTTTCTATCTTCATCACTCACTCACTCACTCACTCACTCACACACACACTCACGCTCGCCCTCTCTCTGTCTTGTAAGAGACAATATCTTGCTCTAGGTCCAGGCGCTGGACTGGAGAGAATACAGAACAGAAAGAAAAGAAATGAAAAGAGAAGAAAATGGCCTGGCCCAGCTAATAAGGCTTTGCAAGAAGTGTTTGTGAGGATAAATACAAAGTGTGCCAAAACTACAAAAGTGTCAAAGTGGATTTACAAAGGTTGCTTTTCATGTGCAGCACACGCTTACGTTCTCATAGAGAGCTTGCAGGGTCTCCAGGTCCACCACTGAGTTGTCCATGTTGAGAATAGCTGTTGGGAGACAGAAGGAGAGAAAAGAGAGCACACTGGCTCCGTCAAAAGGTGCCGAGGGTGGAGGGGTGGATGCAGACACACAGCACACAGATGGGCCTGCCAGGCCAATATGTCCTGACCTGTTTCTCAATGGTAACAACAACAACTGCAGCAACAATTAGGGAAAAAAATGTTACAGTTACGCTGTGACAAAAATGTTTTACAAATTTAAACTAAAACAGGACAGTGCTCAAAAAACATTTAATTGTAAATGTAAATTTTCTTAAAATGAATAAGTTCAACTTTGTGGTAGTATTTTTCCACATGTTGTGTTGTTGAAAGGCATTTTGGCTTAGCCAGATTTAAGTACACACACATATTTAGGAATTAAGGAAATTGATTACTGCCTAGTTCTGGAAACCACAAGAGAAACAAGCAAAATGTCAGATTTTGGCATGTTATGGCTCAGGACTGAAAACAGCTTTCAAGCAATCGCGTCACATATTTAAACCATCTCCATGGACACCCACTAACTGCCCCACAACAGGATCAGCATTAAGGAGTCAAAACCTTGGCTTGTCTACAACATCAGGTAGACTTTACCTAACATCTTCATGTCATTCTCTCCATAACAATGCAAGACTGCTATGCTCAAGGCCTGAACAAAAACAAATTACATTTTCTCCAACGTGCAGATGCTGTCTAAAATAATTCGTCAGGGCACAAAAGGGCCCCGTGTTTGAATTCCTGACGTCGACCTTTTTGTCTCTGTGTGAGGATCTGGCGCCCAAAGGAGTTATTCCCTCAAAGCCAAATGTTTCAACACAGACAGCCTTGCTTGTTTAACGGGAGAGGTGCAATGTTACACGGCTGCTCAACGGTCTGCCTGTCATTAGGCCTAGTTCCACAGGCTACAGCTGGCTGGGCACACAATGTTTGGGTTCTCAAAGAATCAGATGGATATGCAGGAAATCACACATAAAACATGACAGAAAAAGCCCCTGAAATCATATGGGAGTCAGTAAGGCTCCCAGATACCTCAAGCACGAGGTCACTCCTCATAGGGAAAGGATTAGGATTTGTGCTCTAGAATATCAAATCCTGTCTGAAAGCAGAGGACATCAATGCAGCGTAAGGCCCTTCCCCAACTTCAGTGAAACAAATTAATTTCAAATGCAAATTAGTAAACCATGATTTAATTTGTAGCAACAGCATTACCACTAATGTCTGATGCATAGTGTCGAGTCCAAGCCAAGGACAAATTAGAGCTTAGCCTCTCCATGAGTATCTGGGTGTAATTGCCATTCTGCTCGTCGGGACATGAAAGCAAAATCAATAATTAATTCCCGACACAGTAATGTGTCACACGTGGCCAAACTGTTTAAATCACCAAGATGTGTAAGTGATTTCCTATGTCATGTTATTTTAGAATAATTTGATCATGAAAAAAAATTATTTCACAACCCAATTTCTAGACCTTAAAATTCTGAGACCTTAAACCGGCACTAAGCAACATTCTGTTTTTCTCTCTCACAAGCTCCCTCTAAAGCCCGCTGTATTGCATTGTATTGCACTGCATTCTATTGGAGGCGGTCCGCGCTGCTGAACATTGCAAGTGCAGTATCTACCGCTATTGGCCACGGTGGCGCATTCTATACCGTTCGTTCGCCGTGTAATGACTAATTTTAGCATCCTAAACAGTATGAAACGGATTAATTAAATGAAAAATGTTGCATAGTGGGCCTTTAAACCAGTGTTCTTTTATGACTGAGTGCATCAGCAAAAGCGGTTAATTTTATCCATTTTTTCCATCCTTTATTGGACCAAAATGATAATTACATATGCCCAGGTGTGTGTGCGTGTGTGTGAGTGAGTGAGAGGGGGAAAGAGGGAGAGATAGAGAGAGAGAGAGAGAGAGAGAGAGAGAGAGAGAGAGAGAGAGAGA
>JAGFZM010003807.1:0-10812 GCA_017657215.1 Limnothrissa miodon
TACTACTACTACAACTACAGTAATATTACCATCACTACTACTACTACAGTAATATTACCATCACTACTACTACTACTACGACAGTAATATTACCATCACTACTGCTACTACAACAGTAATATTACCATCACTACTACTACTACTACAGTAACATTACCATCACTGCTGCTACTACTACTACAACAACTACAGTACTACTACTACTACTACTACTTCTGCTGCTGCTACTACTACTACTACTACTGCTACTACTACTACTGCTACTACTACTACTACTACTGCTACTGCTACTACTACTACTACTGCTACTACTATTGCTACTACTATTGCTACTACTACTGCTACTACTACTACTGCTACTGCTACTTCTGCTACTACTACTACTAATAATATTACCTGTAACACCTGTGGGAATTAGCAGTTCATCATGTCAAACTCATTACAGTAACACTCCAATCACGACTACTACTAGAAATAAAAATATATAATAATAATAGTGCCATTTTTAAATATTGATATAATCAGACTGAGTTCAGATGTTCAGGTTAGAATGAAAAATACAACATCAGACTGTGTTGTGTTTATTTTACCAGGAAAATACCAGCATCAGACTGTGTTGTGTTTATTTTACCAGGCAAATACCAGCATCAGACTGTGTTGTGTTTATTTTACCAGGCAAATACCAGCATCAGACTGTGTTGTATTCACTCCTGACAGAATAGTTTAAAGGTCTCATTCCATCGTATTTTCATTAATTTTGTGGTGGTCTCTTGTCTAAAATAATGTCATTAGAGTTGGTTTCGACGAAAATATGCTGTGGTTGTCTTGTTTCAAGCTATTTTAGTTAGGTGAAAATGAGAGTAGGGATAGCTCGAGAGGATTCTTATGAATATTGATGATATGCAAATGTATCGCCTCTGATTGGCTAACAACACTGTGACGCTCCCTCTAGTGGGTCTGTCTGCAGGCAGCCTAACGCAGGGTTTCTCAAACTTTTTTGCTCTGGGGCCCTGTGATATTAGGCCTTGGTGTTCCAAGGCCCTGCATAGGCCTCTGCACGCTCCCTGAACACCCGCCCAACGCCCGCCGCCATGGGCGCCCTTAGATAGATAGATGGATAGTTTACTATTATTAATGTTGCCATTATTATCATTATTATTATTATTATTATTACAGGTCTAAACTAGGTTATTATTAAACAAGGAGACCTAACAGCTTTGGCTTTGAGATTATTGTGGTAGTTAATAATTTTACTTTTATCATTACATGTACTACAACTATTACTATTAGGTCTATTGTTAGAAGTAGCAGTAGTATTACCTATTATCAGTTCTTTTTTCACTTTTTGTTTTAATTTTTTTTTTTGTTATAACTACCCTTGAACTTCAAGTAGGCTGCTACTGCAGTGTCTGGAACCTCAAACCGACAAGAGACTGTAGCCCAATTTAGGCTACAGATTGCATTCCCAGTATGAACTTAAAGGGAGAATTGAACGTAGCCTGCATGCTGACCATAAACCTCAAATAAATGAGAGGCCCAGTCATCCACAGAAATGTCGCAGGAAAAAGAAAAATCAACATCCTAATGCGAAGGGTGCGCCTGCTTTCTCGCAACTATCAGGTGAAAACGAGGAAGACAGGGTGACAAGGACATTCGGAGCGTGTTTTCTAAGTTGCGCCTGTTTCGGTATTTTGTCTTTGTCAAATGTGAAAATACATACGCGGAGGTATGTTGAATTGAAAGGTATCGTTTTCACTGCCATTTCACTCTACTGGGGATATTCATCGCAGCATGACGACCAGAATTCAGACAGAGAAAGTCGAGTAAATCCAGACTGCAGACCAGCATCGCACGAGAGCTCCAAAAGTTTATCCTGACCTGCACCTAGGTGGCAGCCGGACAACATGCCGTATCGAAGGCATAGCCTAATTAGCATCTCGCAAACTGTGAAAGTTGCCTGGCACTTAGAAATGTGGGGCGAAACCAGGTATGATGTCATGGTTAACTTTTCTTTTGACTGCCAAATTAGGCTACTAAAATATTTGTTCGGGTAGCCAATTCGTTTGAAAAAAAAAATCTTCAGATTTATCTTTTAGATTCATGTGTTTGGGCGGCTTCATGGCCTCGTTGCTTAACATTGTTTGGCAGATGACACAAATTGGTTTTGGAGGGTAACCATCACTTGAAATGAAGCGAATTTAATGTATGAGGGGTCGTAATTGCAAGTAGCCTAAAAGCGCGATGTTTTTTTGCCTCTGTGTCATGTGAATATGCAGTGCTAGATGAACGTTTCCTAAAGAAAGAGTCAAGACCAGCTTGCTTTGAACATGCCATTGGTCTCGTGAAACGTATGCGTGTGGATAGACAGGACGGATTAGTGCAAACGTTCCAACGCCAGATAGTGGGAACCAAAGCGCTCTAGAATCTTTGGTGGGAACAGTTTTCAACATTCTACAACGTTAAACGTGGGAGGGGGGGGGAGGGTGTAGGTGACGCAAAGACACTGATAGCAGAGCCAGCCAGCCAGCATCGCTCTTCTTCATAATCTGATTTACAGTGACAGTTGTTTTAAAATTATAAAATAAAAGAAGGCAATCAAGGTCGGCCCGCGGCCCGACGGTAATCTTCTCGCGGACCGGCCCATAGTTTGAGAAACACTGGCCTAACGTTTTCTTGAGGGCGGGCTGACTGCACAGCTAATGTTCAAAGTGACATAGGCTTGCACAGCTTTTCCGATTCGCTCGTTTTTCCCGGCAGTTTTCTATCACAGGCGAATACAGACTACAGGGGTAGGAGAGCATTTTGAAGTTGAGCATAGAAGTACAACTTGGGCTGACCTATGGTAATGTAAAAAAATCAAGTCTTAAACGGTTTATTTTGGAAGGAGACCTTTAAGACATAGATGACTGAACCTATTCTAGTAGGTAACTGAGGAGAGAATCCAGGGTTCACCTGATGGGGCTGTGCTCACTGTAGCAGTGGGGGTGGTTGTCTTTCTGACAGAGGAGTGAGTTACAGAGGTTGTTGGTTTAGATGTCGCCTTAGATGTTGGTTTAGGTGTGGCCTTAGATGTGGGTTTAGATGTGACCTTAGGTCCTGTGTGATGAAACCACAATAGTAAATGTCACAATATTTATAAGACACCCAACATTGTCATCAACTTGTGCCTTATCTACACTGCAGTAAAGTTTTCAGACTTGAATGCTGTTTCTTCTGATAGAAAAGTCAGTCATTAGTTCTGACCTTTAATCTTTAAGGTGTAGGTGGCAACAGTAGTCATCTGGCATCTCCATGTACTCGGAGTTGCTGCTTCTAGAATCCCAGTCATTGTGATGTCACATGTAGATGTAGTTGTGATCTGGCGGTTCCTGGAGTTCTTGAGTTCAAAGCCACTGTTGTCCACCCAGCTCAGATGGACTCCTGTATCTCTCACTGATCGTCCACACTGGTCATGCGTGTGCAGGAGGCAGCGGAGCGCCACATGACTTCCTGCCTCCATCTCAGTGTCATTGGGGGAAGCAGAGACTGCAGGAGAATATAAATCACACAATATCATCAGACCTTTCCATCAGACTAAGATTGTTTGTTTGATTATGTGCCTGCATGGACACATTAGATCAGTATAATATGAGGAGAAAGGAAACATTCAGACTCATTCTGCATGAACATGTTAAGCTTCATGTGTCCTAGGTTGTCCAAACTCACACTGGACAAAAGACAGATCAACTGCAGCATGAGCTCTAGTTTTCTGTTCCAACAAGTCATTAAGAGGAGTGTGGTTAAATGACAAAAACAAGGAAGCTCAAAGTGGATAGCACACACCAAGACACTGCTTCAAGAATTACAGAAACCAGGATTTACTCAAGAACAGATAGTCCAAAGTATTCAATTCACAAGTATAGAGAGCAAAAGGTTGACAACACAAACAGCACTCACAAGAAGCACAGAGCAGAGGAACTCAGAGCTTACAGTAGAAGATAACCAGGCAAAGCAAATAACTGCAAATAACCAGGCAAAGCGCCCCAGAAAGAGGCAGGTGCAGAGGAAACAATCACAGCCACACTAGGAACAGACGGACACAAAAACTGGAGTGGAAGTGGGCTGGAGCAAAAGCACATGGTGGACAAAAACATAAACACATGAGGGCCAAATGCACATGGTGGACAAAACATAAACACATAAGGGGCAAATGCACCATCTAGCCAGCAGGGGGCACAGGAGAGCAGAGTTCAAAAACAAACAGAGAACTGACACACTACTGACACATGGGATGACTGGGTCAGTATCAGGAGAGAAGAGTGTCACACTCACCCTGAAGAACAGAGAGATAAACTAAAGCGTCAGGGCCAGATCTCTCGTGACCATTATACCACTGCTCACAGGTATATCGTCCAGCATCCTCAGTGGTGACATCAGTGATGTGGAGGGAGCAGTTGGGGAGCAGACTCAGTCTCTCAGCTCTGGGGATGGACTCTGGGTCATTCCTGATCCTCCCAAGGTTGACTATTTCAACAGAAGCAGTGTATCTATTGTAGTAGATCCATATAGTAAATGGACAAGTGTCTGGCTGATTGATCCTATTTCCGCAAGGCAGAGTAGCGGCCCCACCTGCACTGGTGAACATCCTCACATCTCCTCCTGCACCTGCACAAAATAGCAGCCAAAATATCAATCAATCAATTATGACACCTTTTTGAGATTGTTGTGGTCAACAATACCTGATTGTGTGACTATTCTGAACATTTTTTTTACCATTGTTTTGCAAGAAAACTTTAGGAGCAGTAAGAAATAGCAATTAGGGTGCTTTGGGCCTGAGGCCAGTCTAGTGCCTTCCTTGAAGAATTCAGCACTTTGGCAAAGTACTATAAAAACACTTCATATTACACTGTAACAACAGTATGTAGATACACAAAAATACATGATGTAAGTACAACACTAGTACATGACATAACATGTTACACTGGTTGTACCACTGTACCTAATTAGGTAGATACACTGTAACAGTGTACCCTTAAAATAAAGTGTTACCCAAAACAGTTATTATTTTTAAGGTGGGGAAGGAGATGTCTGCAAGTTCACTCTTGTCATGTAACTTGTGATGAATTTGCAGAAATTGGATGAGGTGTTACGCACACACACACAAATATTCTTTCCTATAAGGTAAAACTGGAGAAACAGGTTGTGGTATTGGTCCAGTTCCTACTACAGTATCTCAGGAGAAACAGGTTGTGCTATTGGTCCAGTTCCTACTACAGTATCTCAGGAGAAACAGGTTGTGCTATTGGTGGCAATGGTAACATTGTCTCCATGTGACTCACCCAGTCTGAAGTAGATCAGAAACACCAGCAGAGAACCAGGGACGGACGCCACCTTCTCTCCTGTCAACTCAACTCCCCTTGTTCAGTGTGTGTGTGTGAGTGTGAGGCACAGGCACAGCTGTCTGAATGTGATGGAGATTCTGTGAGGCTCTGTTATGTGTGTTTCCTCTAAATGCTGTTGCTACATGGTGCGTGTGTGTTTTTTGGAGGTGAAAAACAGGATGTCACAAAACCAACTAACGCTTAAAACTACAGTAGCAACTGAGTTTAGAAGAAGTTCTGTTCTCATGAACTTAACCACACCGATATAAATAAGCCACCTAGGTGGTATGTATTTTTTAAACATAGCAGACAAGTAACGTTACGGATATGAATGTATCCTCGGTTCTCTGAGTGAGAGACCGAAATATTACAAATGCCTACTATTCGCTATTCTGCTGAAAAGTAATTTAACCAACCCTTAATATTAAGGCAGTGCGCGCTGGTGTCACGGGTGCCTCCGACACCCATGCCGCCTGCTTCGTCTGCCTGGGAGCCGACCACGCTATCCTGGCTGTGGCCGAGCCATCCAGCTGCGGGGCCTGTGCTGTGCTGACTCCGTCTTTATGGCTAGCCATTTCGCTCCTGATGCGGGAGAACAGGCTCCTCAGTATCTTGGAGAGATTGGTAGACAAATTGTGATTGTTTGTAATTATATTTTACTATTAGTTATTTTTGAATTAATAAATTATTGTCTTCAATTACATTTTCAGTATTATCATTTATGTTTTACTGTAGACTTGTATACATTTGCTTTGCATAAAGTAGAAACACTGAAAGCACTGTTTCATACACAAAAATCACATTGGGGTAAAAAAAAATATTTTAATTTAGATGTAATCATGCCCTTCTGGAGCAACAGCCTGGATTGGACCAATCACAGCAGCTGCCAGTTGCCTCATCACTTCTTCCTCTACTAGGATCCAGCTGCTGTTGGTGAGGCTGATCTTGGTTGTCATCCCTCACCATGACCACCTCCTCTAAGGACAAGTCTTCCAGATCCATCGCAATGTTGTGCAAAATTGCACAACATGCCATCACCACCGGAGCAAAGGTGGGCTTCACCTCCAGGGCTTTAAGGAAGATTGTCCTCCAGCGGGTTTTCAAGATTCCAAATGCTCGCTCAATAACAGAACGGGCCTTGGCGTGATGGTAGTTGAACTGCTTTTCAATTGCTCTCACCACTGGTTCCCGGTATGGAGTGATCAAGGATGGCGTACAGGGGTACCTGCCGTCCCCAAGGATAAGGTAACCCTGTACACACGGGCATCGTGGACTGACCCTGGGTAGCCAACACAAATGTCCAAGAACAGCCCCTTGTGGTTGCACACTGCCTGCAGCTGCACTGAAAAAAAAAGTTTTCGGTTCAAATACAAGACAAGACTGGTCTTGTGATGGAGGCTTAATCCTAACTTGGCATCCATCAATTTTTCCCACAACCTTAGAAAAGGCTGGGGAACGTGCCACAGATGATATCCAGCTCCATGGCACGGGGTAAGGAAATTATTCTTTCCTTGAGCCTAAGAATTTGACCTGACACTTTGTGGACTATGTCATGTATGGTAGTGCGTGGTATTGCAAAGACCCGTGACACCACTCTGTAAGAGGTGGCACTGGCGAGCCAGAACAGAAAAACTAAGACCTCTTGTTCAAGGCCCCAGCCAGAACACCTTTGGTCATCGGTGCGCAAGAGCGCAATCAGCCTCATTGTAGTTGGTCTGCCCAGGCGAAAATCTTTCTTCAGGTCAGAGGTCCCGTCCAAAAACAACTGTAGCAGGGGTACATGTTCATTCCTGACACAGTATCTTGCCGGCTCCGGCTGTAATGGGCACCAAATAAAGTGTGTTTTATTTTTGTAGTATTTAAGTTAATATATCACAGTTAACTGCTTACATAAGAAGTAAGATGGAAATATTTTGTGTACAACACTTGAAATAAAAAGGTTGTCGACACCTCATTCCAATTAAAAAAATATATTTTCCGCAAGCCAATTGTAAATGTGAAAGGTTACTTGGCTCCCACGTCTACAGGTGGATAATGAAAAATAGGTGAGAACTCTGATCTCAATATAAAAAATTATTTTACTTCTGAAAACGACTGTTGTGGGATAACAAATTTAACTAACACTTTTGCCAAACTGTTGTTTATGCAAGGGCGTAGGTTTGCTCTCAGCTTTGGTGAAAAAAAAACCTTCCTCACAGATAAATTATTAAATAATTTTGAATCTGTATTATGTTGTATCTGTATTCTGAAATGTATTTTCAAATAATGACAATAATACAATACATAGGCTACCTAAATATTAGCTATTACCTACAGTAATTGTGAAAAGACTAAATTATGAATTTGACTCGCTTGACAGTCAGTTAGCTTTAACTTTTAATAATAGTCTACAGACTGGGCTACTATTAACTGCAGACTATAGACTACACTAATAACACCAATTAGCCTAAGCCTACAAATTTATACCGGAGATGGTTAACATAATATTCGTCACCTACCTGATTGAACATCATCATCTCTCAGGGTTGGTTTAGCATGTAAGCATGTAAACACCTCACAGTAGGAAGGGCTGTACACCTACTCTCTGGGTGTTAAAGTAGATCTTTTTTTCTATTTGCGTGGCACTGTAGGCTAACAACAACAACAAGGAAGAAAATCGGCCAAAATTATTTTCAGTACCAATGTAATAAGTTTAACACATTTCTGAGAATATAGCAAAACGCACCTGCCTGTGCTTTTCTACTTGCTACATAATAGGGCTCGGGATCATGACGTAAAAACCCTTGCGGGCAGCGCCATATTGGCAGCCTAACTCCTTAGTTTACTATGGATTGCTATGGAATTACTCCCGCCTACTAGTGTGCTGTTGTTACTTAGTTTTTGCCGTCTTGGTCGTATGTTGCTGTATAGTGGTGTGTAACAGCGCAACCCACGATCGCAAGAGGAAAATAATCGCTAATATTATATTTCTGCTTCTTGTCTTCTGCATCTGAATGAATGGATATTACGTTCGGTGCGCTGCCAACATGGCGGCAAAATTCTTAGAATGCAAGGTGTGTGCCCGAACCCTATTAGCCTACAAAATGCATTACGGCATATGGTTAGCATTTTGCTTTCAATTCAATTCAATTTTATTTATATAGCGCATTTTTACAAAAGGCATGTCACAAAGCTCTTAACACAAGAGGCCCAATGAGCAACAGGGGCAAGGAAAAACTCCCTAGCAGCATTTTTTGTTTTTACTTGTTATGGTAGAGGAAGAAACCTTGGGCAGTTCCGACGGCTCAAGGGGCTAACCCATAGACTGTATGGGCTAACCCAACTGCCTAGAGCAGGTTTCAGTCTCTCAGATGGTGGGTAGTCCACTATTATTCCATTAGATACACATTACAAGAAAGTTTGGTAAATAAAGTAATATAGGAGTCCCATTAGAATCCCAGGAAATAGTCCCATGTCATTAGGCGCAGTCAAGCCAAGGGCCAGCTAGAGGCTGTATTGATCATGTCAGGGTCATCTGTGAAGCTGAAGGCAGACCGCCCAGGAAGCCAGAGATGCAGGATCAGGCAGTGGAGGGCAGGGGTGACCCTCAGCAGGGAGGCAGTGGCATGGACAGTGGAGTGGGTTGAGGACCATTCAGGAGTGCCGCCGGATCACGTTGGAAGAAAGTCCCAGGAGAACCCAGGAGGTGCAGGCGCAGGCAGTGGAAGGCAGTGATGACTCACGGCAGGGTGGTAATGGCATGGAAAATCAGAGAGGAGATGAGTTAGAACAGTCTCCATCAGATTTCAGAGAATGTGAGTTCTATTGCATGTGAAACCATATACAGATGTTGGCTAAGTGAAGAGAGAGAAGTAAGTGGAGAGGAAAAGAGAGGAGGAGATATATAGAGATATATAGCAGCATAACTAAGGTATGATGTATAACAAGCCAACACCACCAAAGGAAATGGTAAGTGGCCACCAAGCCCTGGACGGGAGCTTACAGCAGAGGCAGTCCTTTCCAATAATACCCTGAGGAGGTGTGGCTTACCATACACCATCCCTAACTAAAGGGGTCAGTAAATAGAAAGGTTTTGAGTCTAGACTTAAAGGTGTTGAGAGTGTCCGCTTGACGAATGTTAGAAGGGAGTTTGTTCCACAGGACAGGCGCACGATGGCAGAATGCTCTTCCTCCCATTGTCGATTTTGATATTCTAAATCGACAATAGATCAATAGATTGATATATATTTTATTTGATGCTTTAACTACGTGAATAAGACCCCCCTGTCATCATCCCAGTCATCAACCTGATTGCTATCATCATCCAACACCACACAACGATTTATCACAGTAGGAAGACGGGTGATAACACTTGCTAAATCAATTCTATGTACTACTTACTCTTTCTGTGTTGAAATAGGTCCGTATATCTTTTTTCTTTTTTGGTGGAATTCTCTAGGCTATATCTTTAGAAAGCAGAACAAAGTGAGTTTGAATAATCAGGATAAGTTTAACACTTTTCTGAGGACATATAGGTTAACAGATAACGGAGGTTAACAGAGCCAATCAAATCACAATATGGATAAGTTCGATGCTGAAGCTCTGGAAAATGGATTGCTAGCACGGCGAAGGAACAAAACCTACTGTCTGCAACTTATTCTGTTGCGTCCGCAAATAAATATGTTAATAAATTCATATTGATATATAAAATAAAATGCGAAATATTGGTAGGGACTGTTTTGTCGTTCCAAAATATTGGTTGTAACTTGTCCCTATGGTCCCTATGCAAACCTACGCCCATGTGTAATGGGTCTCATCGCCCTTGGTGATGAGCCCCACCAGTGTTGTGTCGTCCGCAAACTTCACAAGGTGGTTGGAGCTGTAGGTTGGTGTGCAGTCATGTGTCAGCAGGGTGAAGAGCAGCGGACTGAGCACACAGCCTTGTGGAGCCCCTGTGCTCAGGGTGATGCTGTTAGAGACGTTGTTGCCCACACGCACCACTTGAGGCCTCTGGCTGTCCCTATGGTCCCTATGCAAACCTATGCCATGGTGAAGATTCTCATTCATCCAGGTTGTGGGAGTCAGTAGTGGTAAGGCAACTGGACTTTTATTTTGAGCTTGAGGACAATTCACTTTCCATCCAGAAAGCTTTCTGAGTTCTGACTAGGGACGGGAATAAGCAGGAGTTCTATCTCCTGGCGTGTGGGTATGAACGACACACCCCTTATCATAGTAAAGTTAAATCATTCCTAAGTGTGACAAATGCCAAAGCGGGTGTGAGTCCGTGAGAAATGGTTGAAATTAAAGACTCTCATGGCCATTGCATGAGAGAGAGTGAGGGTAACGTCCAATTGAAAACACACACACTAATTACCCGTAGGGTAGAGTCCCAGTGAGCTCTCTCTCTGACTCTCTCTCTCTCACAAACACACACACACACACACACACACACACACACAGTAATCAGCCATAG
>JAGFZM010003808.1:0-10831 GCA_017657215.1 Limnothrissa miodon
TACTACTACTACAACTACAGTAATATTACCATCACTACTACTACTACAGTAATATTACCATCACTACTACTACTACTACGACAGTAATATTACCATCACTACTGCTACTACAACAGTAATATTACCATCACTACTACTACTACTACAGTAACATTACCATCACTGCTGCTACTACTACTACAACAACTACAGTACTACTACTACTACTACTACTTCTGCTGCTGCTACTACTACTACTACTACTGCTACTACTACTACTGCTACTACTACTACTACTACTGCTACTGCTACTACTACTACTACTGCTACTACTATTGCTACTACTATTGCTACTACTACTGCTACTACTACTACTGCTACTGCTACTTCTGCTACTACTACTACTACTGCTACTACTACTACTAATAATATTACCTGTAACACCTGTGGGAATTAGCAGTTCATCATGTCAAACTCATTACAGTAACACTCCAATCACGACTACTACTAGAAATAAAAATATATAATAATAATAGTGCCATTTTTAAATATTGATATAATCAGACTGAGTTCAGATGTTCAGGTTAGAATGAAAAATACAACATCAGACTGTGTTGTGTTTATTTTACCAGGAAAATACCAGCATCAGACTGTGTTGTGTTTATTTTACCAGGCAAATACCAGCATCAGACTGTGTTGTGTTTATTTTACCAGGCAAATACCAGCATCAGACTGTGTTGTATTCACTCCTGACAGAATAGTTTAAAGGTCTCATTCCATCGTATTTTCATTAATTTTGTGGTGGTCTCTTGTCTAAAATAATGTCATTAGAGTTGGTTTCGACGAAAATATGCTGTGGTTGTCTTGTTTCAAGCTATTTTAGTTAGGTGAAAATGAGAGTAGGGATAGCTCGAGAGGATTCTTATGAATATTGATGATATGCAAATGTATCGCCTCTGATTGGCTAACAACACTGTGACGCTCCCTCTAGTGGGTCTGTCTGCAGGCAGCCTAACGCAGGGTTTCTCAAACTTTTTTGCTCTGGGGCCCTGTGATATTAGGCCTTGGTGTTCCAAGGCCCTGCATAGGCCTCTGCACGCTCCCTGAACACCCGCCCAACGCCCGCCGCCATGGGCGCCCTTAGATAGATAGATGGATAGTTTACTATTATTAATGTTGCCATTATTATCATTATTATTATTATTATTATTACAGGTCTAAACTAGGTTATTATTAAACAAGGAGACCTAACAGCTTTGGCTTTGAGATTATTGTGGTAGTTAATAATTTTACTTTTATCATTACATGTACTACAACTATTACTATTAGGTCTATTGTTAGAAGTAGCAGTAGTATTACCTATTATCAGTTCTTTTTTCACTTTTTGTTTTAATTTTTTTTTTGTTATAACTACCCTTGAACTTCAAGTAGGCTGCTACTGCAGTGTCTGGAACCTCAAACCGACAAGAGACTGTAGCCCAATTTAGGCTACAGATTGCATTCCCAGTATGAACTTAAAGGGAGAATTGAACGTAGCCTGCATGCTGACCATAAACCTCAAATAAATGAGAGGCCCAGTCATCCACAGAAATGTCGCAGGAAAAAGAAAAATCAACATCCTAATGCGAAGGGTGCGCCTGCTTTCTCGCAACTATCAGGTGAAAACGAGGAAGACAGGGTGACAAGGACATTCGGAGCGTGTTTTCTAAGTTGCGCCTGTTTCGGTATTTTGTCTTTGTCAAATGTGAAAATACATACGCGGAGGTATGTTGAATTGAAAGGTATCGTTTTCACTGCCATTTCACTCTACTGGGGATATTCATCGCAGCATGACGACCAGAATTCAGACAGAGAAAGTCGAGTAAATCCAGACTGCAGACCAGCATCGCACGAGAGCTCCAAAAGTTTATCCTGACCTGCACCTAGGTGGCAGCCGGACAACATGCCGTATCGAAGGCATAGCCTAATTAGCATCTCGCAAACTGTGAAAGTTGCCTGGCACTTAGAAATGTGGGGCGAAACCAGGTATGATGTCATGGTTAACTTTTCTTTTGACTGCCAAATTAGGCTACTAAAATATTTGTTCGGGTAGCCAATTCGTTTGAAAAAAAAAATCTTCAGATTTATCTTTTAGATTCATGTGTTTGGGCGGCTTCATGGCCTCGTTGCTTAACATTGTTTGGCAGATGACACAAATTGGTTTTGGAGGGTAACCATCACTTGAAATGAAGCGAATTTAATGTATGAGGGGTCGTAATTGCAAGTAGCCTAAAAGCGCGATGTTTTTTTGCCTCTGTGTCATGTGAATATGCAGTGCTAGATGAACGTTTCCTAAAGAAAGAGTCAAGACCAGCTTGCTTTGAACATGCCATTGGTCTCGTGAAACGTATGCGTGTGGATAGACAGGACGGATTAGTGCAAACGTTCCAACGCCAGATAGTGGGAACCAAAGCGCTCTAGAATCTTTGGTGGGAACAGTTTTCAACATTCTACAACGTTAAACGTGGGAGGGGGGGGGAGGGTGTAGGTGACGCAAAGACACTGATAGCAGAGCCAGCCAGCCAGCATCGCTCTTCTTCATAATCTGATTTACAGTGACAGTTGTTTTAAAATTATAAAATAAAAGAAGGCAATCAAGGTCGGCCCGCGGCCCGACGGTAATCTTCTCGCGGACCGGCCCATAGTTTGAGAAACACTGGCCTAACGTTTTCTTGAGGGCGGGCTGACTGCACAGCTAATGTTCAAAGTGACATAGGCTTGCACAGCTTTTCCGATTCGCTCGTTTTTCCCGGCAGTTTTCTATCACAGGCGAATACAGACTACAGGGGTAGGAGAGCATTTTGAAGTTGAGCATAGAAGTACAACTTGGGCTGACCTATGGTAATGTAAAAAAATCAAGTCTTAAACGGTTTATTTTGGAAGGAGACCTTTAAGACATAGATGACTGAACCTATTCTAGTAGGTAACTGAGGAGAGAATCCAGGGTTCACCTGATGGGGCTGTGCTCACTGTAGCAGTGGGGGTGGTTGTCTTTCTGACAGAGGAGTGAGTTACAGAGGTTGTTGGTTTAGATGTCGCCTTAGATGTTGGTTTAGGTGTGGCCTTAGATGTGGGTTTAGATGTGACCTTAGGTCCTGTGTGATGAAACCACAATAGTAAATGTCACAATATTTATAAGACACCCAACATTGTCATCAACTTGTGCCTTATCTACACTGCAGTAAAGTTTTCAGACTTGAATGCTGTTTCTTCTGATAGAAAAGTCAGTCATTAGTTCTGACCTTTAATCTTTAAGGTGTAGGTGGCAACAGTAGTCATCTGGCATCTCCATGTACTCGGAGTTGCTGCTTCTAGAATCCCAGTCATTGTGATGTCACATGTAGATGTAGTTGTGATCTGGCGGTTCCTGGAGTTCTTGAGTTCAAAGCCACTGTTGTCCACCCAGCTCAGATGGACTCCTGTATCTCTCACTGATCGTCCACACTGGTCATGCGTGTGCAGGAGGCAGCGGAGCGCCACATGACTTCCTGCCTCCATCTCAGTGTCATTGGGGGAAGCAGAGACTGCAGGAGAATATAAATCACACAATATCATCAGACCTTTCCATCAGACTAAGATTGTTTGTTTGATTATGTGCCTGCATGGACACATTAGATCAGTATAATATGAGGAGAAAGGAAACATTCAGACTCATTCTGCATGAACATGTTAAGCTTCATGTGTCCTAGGTTGTCCAAACTCACACTGGACAAAAGACAGATCAACTGCACCATGAGCTCTAGTTTTCTGTTCCAACAAGTCATTAAGAGGAGTGTGGTTAAATGACAAAAACAAGGAAGCTCAAAGTGGATAGCACACACCAAGACACTGCTTCAAGAATTACAGAAACCAGGATTTACTCAAGAACAGATAGTCCAAAGTATTCAATTCACAAGTATAGAGAGCAAAAGGTTGACAACACAAACAGCACTCACAAGAAGCACAGAGCAGAGGAACTCAGAGCTTACAGTAGAAGATAACCAGGCAAAGCAAATAACTGCAAATAACCAGGCAAAGCGCCCCAGAAAGAGGCAGGTGCAGAGGAAACAATCACAGCCACACTAGGAACAGACGGACACAAAAACTGGAGTGGAAGTGGGCTGGAGCAAAAGCACATGGTGGACAAAAACATAAACACATGAGGGCCAAATGCACATGGTGGACAAAACATAAACACATAAGGGGCAAATGCACCATCTAGCCAGCAGGGGGCACAGGAGAGCAGAGTTCAAAAACAAACAGAGAACTGACACACTACTGACACATGGGATGACTGGGTCAGTATCAGGAGAGAAGAGTGTCACACTCACCCTGAAGAACAGAGAGATAAACTAAAGCGTCAGGGCCAGATCTCTCGTGACCATTATACCACTGCTCACAGGTATATCGTCCAGCATCCTCAGTGGTGACATCAGTGATGTGGAGGGAGCAGTTGGGGAGCAGACTCAGTCTCTCAGCTCTGGGGATGGACTCTGGGTCATTCCTGATCCTCCCAAGGTTGACTATTTCAACAGAAGCAGTGTATCTATTGTAGTAGATCCATATAGTAAATGGACAAGTGTCTGGCTGATTGATCCTATTTCCGCAAGGCAGAGTAGCGGCCCCACCTGCACTGGTGAACATCCTCACATCTCCTCCTGCACCTGCACAAAATAGCAGCCAAAATATCAATCAATCAATTATGACACCTTTTTGAGATTGTTGTGGTCAACAATACCTGATTGTGTGACTATTCTGAACATTTTTTTTACCATTGTTTTGCAAGAAAACTTTAGGAGCAGTAAGAAATAGCAATTAGGGTGCTTTGGGCCTGAGGCCAGTCTAGTGCCTTCCTTGAAGAATTCAGCACTTTGGCAAAGTACTATAAAAACACTTCATATTACACTGTAACAACAGTATGTAGATACACAAAAATACATGATGTAAGTACAACACTAGTACATGACATAACATGTTACACTGGTTGTACCACTGTACCTAATTAGGTAGATACACTGTAACAGTGTACCCTTAAAATAAAGTGTTACCCAAAACAGTTATTATTTTTAAGGTGGGGAAGGAGATGTCTGCAAGTTCACTCTTGTCATGTAACTTGTGATGAATTTGCAAAAATTGGATGAGGTGTTACGCACACACACACAAATATTCTTTCCTATAAGGTAAAACTGGAGAAACAGGTTGTGGTATTGGTCCAGTTCCTACTACAGTATCTCAGGAGAAACAGGTTGTGCTATTGGTCCAGTTCCTACTACAGTATCTCAGGAGAAACAGGTTGTGCTATTGGTGGCAATGGTAACATTGTCTCCATGTGACTCACCCAGTCTGAAGTAGATCAGAAACACCAGCAGAGAACCAGGGACGGACGCCACCTTCTCTCCTGTCAACTCAACTCCCCTTGTTCAGTGTGTGTGTGTGAGTGTGAGGCACAGGCACAGCTGTCTGAATGTGATGGAGATTCTGTGAGGCTCTGTTATGTGTGTTTCCTCTAAATGCTGTTGCTACATGGTGCGTGTGTGTTTTTTGGAGGTGAAAAACAGGATGTCACAAAACCAACTAACGCTTAAAACTACAGTAGCAACTGAGTTTAGAAGAAGTTCTGTTCTCATGAACTTAACCACACCGATATAAATAAGCCACCTAGGTGGTATGTATTTTTTAAACATAGCAGACAAGTAACGTTACGGATATGAATGTATCCTCGGTTCTCTGAGTGAGAGACCGAAATATTACAAATGCCTACTATTCGCTATTCTGCTGAAAAGTAATTTAACCAACCCTTAATATTAAGGCAGTGCGCGCTGGTGTCACGGGTGCCTCCGACACCCATGCCGCCTGCTTCGTCTGCCTGGGAGCCGACCACGCTATCCTGGCTGTGGCCGAGCCATCCAGCTGCGGGGCCTGTGCTGTGCTGACTCCGTCTTTATGGCTAGCCATTTCGCTCCTGATGCGGGAGAACAGGCTCCTCAGTATCTTGGAGAGATTGGTAGACAAATTGTGATTGTTTGTAATTATATTTTACTATTAGTTATTTTTGAATTAATAAATTATTGTCTTCAATTACATTTTCAGTATTATCATTTATGTTTTACTGTAGACTTGTATACATTTGCTTTGCATAAAGTAGAAACACTGAAAGCACTGTTTCATACACAAAAATCACATTGGGGTAAAAAAAAATATTTTAATTTAGATGTAATCATGCCCTTCTGGAGCAACAGCCTGGATTGGACCAATCACAGCAGCTGCCAGTTGCCTCATCACTTCTTCCTCTACTAGGATCCAGCTGCTGTTGGTGAGGCTGATCTTGGTTGTCATCCCTCACCATGACCACCTCCTCTAAGGACAAGTCTTCCAGATCCATCGCAATGTTGTGCAAAATTGCACAACATGCCATCACCACCGGAGCAAAGGTGGGCTTCACCTCCAGGGCTTTAAGGAAGATTGTCCTCCAGCGGGTTTTCAAGATTCCAAATGCTCGCTCAATAACAGAACGGGCCTTGGCGTGATGGTAGTTGAACTGCTTTTCAATTGCTCTCACCACTGGTTCCCGGTATGGAGTGATCAAGGATGGCGTACAGGGGTACCTGCCGTCCCCAAGGATAAGGTAACCCTGTACACACGGGCATCGTGGACTGACCCTGGGTAGCCAACACAAATGTCCAAGAACAGCCCCTTGTGGTTGCACACTGCCTGCAGCTGCACTGAAAAAAAAAGTTTTCGGTTCAAATACAAGACAAGACTGGTCTTGTGATGGAGGCTTAATCCTAACTTGGCATCCATCAATTTTTCCCACAACCTTAGAAAAGGCTGGGGAACGTGCCACAGATGATATCCAGCTCCATGGCACGGGGTAAGGAAATTATTCTTTCCTTGAGCCTAAGAATTTGACCTGACACTTTGTGGACTATGTCATGTATGGTAGTGCGTGGTATTGCAAAGACCCGTGACACCACTCTGTAAGAGGTGGCACTGGCGAGCCAGAACAGAAAAACTAAGACCTCTTGTTCAAGGCCCCAGCCAGAACACCTTTGGTCATCGGTGCGCAAGAGCGCAATCAGCCTCATTGTAGTTGGTCTGCCCAGGCGAAAATCTTTCTTCAGGTCAGAGGTCCCGTCCAAAAACAACTGTAGCAGGGGTACATGTTCATTCCTGACACAGTATCTTGCCGGCTCCGGCTGTAATGGGCACCAAATAAAGTGTGTTTTATTTTTGTAGTATTTAAGTTAATATATCACAGTTAACTGCTTACATAAGAAGTAAGATGGAAATATTTTGTGTACAACACTTGAAATAAAAAGGTTGTCGACACCTCATTCCAATTAAAAAAATATATTTTCCGCAAGCCAATTGTAAATGTGAAAGGTTACTTGGCTCCCACGTCTACAGGTGGATAATGAAAAATAGGTGAGAACTCTGATCTCAATATAAAAAATTATTTTACTTCTGAAAACGACTGTTGTGGGATAACAAATTTAACTAACACTTTTGCCAAACTGTTGTTTATGCAAGGGCGTAGGTTTGCTCTCAGCTTTGGTGAAAAAAAAACCTTCCTCACAGATAAATTATTAAATAATTTTGAATCTGTATTATGTTGTATCTGTATTCTGAAATGTATTTTCAAATAATGACAATAATACAATACATAGGCTACCTAAATATTAGCTATTACCTACAGTAATTGTGAAAAGACTAAATTATGAATTTGACTCGCTTGACAGTCAGTTAGCTTTAACTTTTAATAATAGTCTACAGACTGGGCTACTATTAACTGCAGACTATAGACTACACTAATAACACCAATTAGCCTAAGCCTACAAATTTATACCGGAGATGGTTAACATAATATTCGTCACCTACCTGATTGAACATCATCATCTCTCAGGGTTGGTTTAGCATGTAAGCATGTAAACACCTCACAGTAGGAAGGGCTGTACACCTACTCTCTGGGTGTTAAAGTAGATCTTTTTTTCTATTTGCGTGGCACTGTAGGCTAACAACAACAACAAGGAAGAAAATCGGCCAAAATTATTTTCAGTACCAATGTAATAAGTTTAACACATTTCTGAGAATATAGCAAAACGCACCTGCCTGTGCTTTTCTACTTGCTACATAATAGGGCTCGGGATCATGACGTAAAAACCCTTGCGGGCAGCGCCATATTGGCAGCCTAACTCCTTAGTTTACTATGGATTGCTATGGAATTACTCCCGCCTACTAGTGTGCTGTTGTTACTTAGTTTTTGCCGTCTTGGTCGTATGTTGCTGTATAGTGGTGTGTAACAGCGCAACCCACGATCGCAAGAGGAAAATAATCGCTAATATTATATTTCTGCTTCTTGTCTTCTGCATCTGAATGAATGGATATTACGTTCGGTGCGCTGCCAACATGGCGGCAAAATTCTTAGAATGCAAGGTGTGTGCCCGAACCCTATTAGCCTACAAAATGCATTACGGCATATGGTTAGCATTTTGCTTTCAATTCAATTCAATTTTATTTATATAGCGCATTTTTACAAAAGGCATGTCACAAAGCTCTTAACACAAGAGGCCCAATGAGCAACAGGGGCAAGGAAAAACTCCCTAGCAGCATTTTTTGTTTTTACTTGTTATGGTAGAGGAAGAAACCTTGGGCAGTTCCGACGGCTCAAGGGGCTAACCCATAGACTGTATGGGCTAACCCAACTGCCTAGAGCAGGTTTCAGTCTCTCAGATGGTGGGTAGTCCACTATTATTCCATTAGATACACATTACAAGAAAGTTTGGTAAATAAAGTAATATAGGAGTCCCATTAGAATCCCAGGAAATAGTCCCATGTCATTAGGCGCAGTCAAGCCAAGGGCCAGCTAGAGGCTGTATTGATCATGTCAGGGTCATCTGTGAAGCTGAAGGCAGACCGCCCAGGAAGCCAGAGATGCAGGATCAGGCAGTGGAAGGCAGGGGTGACCCTCAGCAGGGAGGCAGTGGCATGGACAGTGGAGTGGGTTGAGGACCATTCAGGAGTGCCGCCGGATCACGTTGGAAGAAAGTCCCAGGAGAACCCAGGAGGTGCAGGCGCAGGCAGTGGAAGGCAGTGATGACTCACGGCAGGGTGGTAATGGCATGGAAAATCAGAGAGGAGATGAGTTAGAACAGTCTCCATCAGATTTCAGAGAATGTGAGTTCTATTGCATGTGAAACCATATACAGATGTTGGCTAAGTGAAGAGAGAGAAGTAAGTGGAGAGGAAAAGAGAGGAGGAGATATATAGAGATATATAGCAGCATAACTAAGGTATGATGTATAACAAGCCAACACCACCAAAGGAAATGGTCAGTGGCCACCAAGCCCTGGACGGGAGCTTACAGCAGAGGCAGTCCTTTCCAATAATACCCTGAGGAGGTGTGGCTTACCATACACCATCCCTAACTAAAGGGGTCAGTAAATAGAAAGGTTTTGAGTCTAGACTTAAAGGTGTTGAGAGTGTCCGCTTGACGAATGTTAGAAGGGAGTTTGTTCCACAGGACAGGCGCACGATGGCAGAATGCTCTTCCTCCCATTGTCGATTTTGATATTCTAAATCGACAATAGATCAATAGATTGATATATATTTTATTTGATGCTTTAACTACGTGAATAAGACCCCCCTGTCATCATCCCAGTCATCAACCTGATTGCTATCATCATCCAACACCACACAACGATTTATCACAGTAGGAAGACGGGTGATAACACTTGCTAAATCAATTCTATGTACTACTTACTCTTTCTGTGTTGAAATAGGTCCGTATATCTTTTTTCTTTTTTGGTGGAATTCTCTAGGCTATATCTTTAGAAAGCAGAACAAAGTGAGTTTGAATAATCAGGATAAGTTTAACACTTTTCTGAGGACATATAGGTTAACAGATAACGGAGGTTAACAGAGCCAATCAAATCACAATATGGATAAGTTCGATGCTGAAGCTCTGGAAAATGGATTGCTAGCACGGCGAAGGAACAAAACCTACTGTCTGCAACTTATTCTGTTGCGTCCGCAAATAAATATGTTAATAAATTCATATTGATATATAAAATAAAATGCGAAATATTGGTAGGGACTGTTTTGTCGTTCCAAAATATTGGTTGTAACTTGTCCCTATGGTCCCTATGCAAACCTACGCCCATGTGTAATGGGTCTCATCGCCCTTGGTGATGAGCCCCACCAGTGTTGTGTCGTCCGCAAACTTCACAAGGTGGTTGGAGCTGTAGGTTGGTGTGCAGTCATGTGTCAGCAGGGTGAAGAGCAGCGGACTGAGCACACAGCCTTGTGGAGCCCCTGTGCTCAGGGTGATGCTGTTAGAGACGTTGTTGCCCACACGCACCACTTGAGGCCTCTGGCTGTCCCTATGGTCCCTATGCAAACCTACGCCATGGTGAAGATTCTCATTCATCCAGGTTGTGGGAGTCAGTAGTGGTAAGGCAACTGGACTTTTATTTTGAGCTTGAGGACAATTCACTTTCCATCCAGAAAGCTTTCTGAGTTCTGACTAGGGACGGGAATAAGCAGGAGTTCTATCTCCTGGCGTGTGGGTATGAACGACACACCCCTTATCATAGTAAAGTTAAATCATTCCTAAGTGTGACAAATGCCAAAGCGGGTGTGAGACCGTGAGAAATGGTTGAAATTAAAGACTCTCATGGCCATTGCATGAGAGAGAGTGAGGGTAACGTCCAATTGAAAACACACACACTAATTACCCGTAGGGTAGAGTCCCAGTGAGCTCTCTCTCTGACTCTCTCTCTCTCACAAACACACACACACACACACACACACACACACACACAGTAATCAGCCATAG
>JAGFZM010003811.1:0-11717 GCA_017657215.1 Limnothrissa miodon
CGCTCCGGGGTGAAAAACGCAAAATATTATATAGTTTTGCCCTATCGTTTAGACGGAAACGTAGTTTTTGGAGGTTGAAAACGCAAAAAAAAGAAAACCCCCTCCAGAGTGGAAAACTTGAAAAAGCTCCACTCTTCCGTCATCGTGTAAATGATTGAAAACGCAAAACTTCGTTTCTCCTCGCATAGTGACATGCCCCAGTGCTAAAAAAGCAAAATGGCGATCCTGCGATGGACATTCAACTTGCTTTAGCTGCACTAGTTTCACTGGAAGATGTTTCCAGCAAGTTACAAGACGTTGCTCAGGCGAAAACATGAATTTATTACGCAAGTGCAGCATCTCTCTGTGTTATCCTCTGGTTATCCTGATTGTATCGTGGTCTAAACCAATAAGAGGCAGAGTTCGGGCGGGTCCTTGCCTCTGATTGGCTGTGGTGCTTTTAACTGCTCCAAGTTGTTCTCAGCTCAAAAAAAGCGTGCGACCTGAGCAGTGAGCAGGGAACTGAAACGGTTAAAGAAAATAGACGCGAGATAGAGATACTGAAACTTTCTTCGTTAAGAAAACAAAGCGGCTTCCATGCAGCCAAGACTCGACCTCAGCCTTCCACAGTAGGCCTAGACTCGGAACCAAAGGAGACTGAGGTAGAACCCGGTAACGGTAATGAGATGAAAAAGCCCAAAACATGTTCTTTCCGGAAAGAATGGTTAAATCAATTTCCCTGGCTAAGGTACAGTAAAGCAGTGTTTTTCAACCACTGTGCCGCGGAACACTGTCTGGTGTGCCTTGGGAAATTATCTAATTTCACCTAATTGCATACCTACCAACCTGTACGCATTTGCTACGATTTGTCACTTAATACACCTTTGATTGACTTTGGGATCAAGTCGCACACTACGCAACTCGTACGCATTGGGCAGCCACATGCTGGAAACTTGCTGGGTAGTGCTAGTTTTAAACTCCAAATACGGTTCAAGAAAATAATTGAAGATGCGTTAAAACGAAAGTAACTAACCTTATTTCCATCTTCATAATGTTGCTGGTTTTACAAGGAAGGACGTGCTAACCTTTGTTTCAAAGGTAATTGGGCAATGCTCACGCAAGTGCATGCGGTAGCCTAGTAAGAAAAACGTGCAGGATGATGTGTGTTTGTGTAATTTTCAGACTGGGGGGGCGGCGGGGGGAGAGAACTCAAAAAGTTCAGGCTCAGGATTTTTTTTTACTTTAACCCCTGCATTTCTATACATTGGCCATTATTTTTTCTAAATTAGACCATCATGTGCGATGTTCTGCGGACGCGTCAGGTAGGCACAAAGCGCTCTGACCGGACACAGAGTGACGGGCACGGAACCTCCCGTCTCAGGTAGGGCTGAGAGCTCGATGACCCTCGAACGAGGGTCAGTGGACAGCACTTTAGGGCAAGAAAAGGGGTTCGGTCGCAGCGTGACCCGCGCGTCCCCCTGCGCGAATTCAAGACAATCAGGACTGACTGACAGAGCAGTCAGGGCGCTAACGCGCTTAACACAGACCAAAGCGAGCAGAAGTGCAGTCTTTAGGGAAAGTATCTTCAGACTGGCACTCGACAGAGGGTCAAAGGGCGTATGCGCCAGTCTGCGTAGGACAGTGGCTAGGTCCCATGTAGGAACCAAATGTGTGGAAGAGGGGCGAAGCCGCCTGACGCCCTTCATAAAGCGCGGCGCTAGGGGGTGCGCGCCTGGGGAAACACCAGCATAGCCAAGGTGGCATGCTGAAATGGCTGCGAGGTACACCTTCAAGGTGGAGGGTCACAGCCTCTGTCTCTGCACCACGTGCTGAACACACGCCACTTCAGTGTATACTAGGGTTGGGCGATATTTTTAATGTACCGGTATACCGGTATATATTCTTCCAATGATAAGAAAAGGCCTTACACTGGTATAAATAATAATTAAAACGTAAAAGGAGTTGATGACACATTTTGTGTGCGACGCGTCACCATCTATGCGCGTCCCCGGCGCCTCAGGGGAAACACGTGAAACAGTGGTAGCGAAGGAGTTCAGAGCAGAGAAGACAACAAAACAGCATGGCTGAAGACGGAGAGGAAGCCGAGATAAATCTCTAAAATTAGGTGGGGTGGAGGAGGAGGCATTAACTAGCTTGGTCTGTTTCTGATATTCTGGGTTCGTTGAGAAATAGGCTAGCCTACAATCTGCCACTCTGATAATGGAATAACACTCCACAGTTCACGAGCTTGTTATTTTTCTGTGACTAAACTAACGGTTTCTGATAGATCAAAATGAACATAAACCAGCAGGTTAAAGCAGCGGTTAATGTATCAGTTGCTTGACAAGTAAGGACCATGAAAGATTTTGATCATTTTTTTTACCTGACAATTATGATCTTTTAATTCATTAAGATGTCCGGTGTACGCTCTGAACACGCTCTAAACACTTAGAAAGTGTGACGCTCTGAATAAACGAACGACAATTCTATCCACACTCTCAAAAGTTTTAAAGGAGAGTGTACTCGGAGAGCTCGGTTTGAGTGTCAATTTATGAACGCACCCTCTCTAAAAGACCCAATTTACGTTCTGGAGGCTCGTGAATGGTGTTTAATTTTTATTGCTAGAGCGTCGCCCAGGCCGCATGTGCACCACGTCTGGGCCGCATGTGGCCCGCGGGCCGCCTATGGAATAGGCCTGCACTAGATGTACTGCACAATGTGTTACCAATAAAGGTGCACTTTACAATTTAAGAGGAGAGTATTTCATTAAATGGGTTAAGTTTTGTTGTTTTTAATACCAGGCTCTGTTGAATTTAATCATATTGCCATACCGTGATACATACCAGGAAATATCGTGATACATGCTAAGGTCCATATCGCTCAACCCTAGTGTGTACAACGACCTAGTGGACGCAGCTCTAGCGATTTGTATTGTCTCTACAACTGCGGCAGACAGACCGCGCTCTAGGAGGCGTGCCCGTTCAGGGGCCAAGCCGTCAGTCTCCACGCCTCTGGCCTGGGGTGCCAAAGCGACCCGCGAGCTTGAGATCCCTCCTCACCGGGAAGGTCCACGGCTGGCCGTCCAGCATCGAGACCAGATCCGAGAACCAGCTCTGAGATGGCCAATGAGGGCGCATCTCGTTTCAGCGAAAACCACGCTGGGCAGTGAGTGTTCTCGCTTGAAGCGAACAGATCGATCTGGGCCCGCCCGAAGCGGGACCAGAGGCTGTGCACCATGGCTGGGCACAGGCGTCAGTCGGTTGCACTCGGAACATCCCTGGAGAGGAGGTCCGCGCCTGTGTTGCGAACAACGGGCAAGTGTGACGCCCTGACAGACAGGAGGTGGCGAGAGGCCCAAGTGAGCAGCTTGTACGCAAGGCGAAACAGGTTGGAAGAATGCGTACCGCCTTGGCGATTGAGATAAGCCCCCACTGTGGTGTTGTCTGTACGCACTAGGACGTGTTCTCCACTGAGGAGAGGGAGAAACTCCTTCAGAGCGCAAAAGACAGCTAGGAGCTCCAACATGGTGATGTGTAGTCTCCTCGTAGCTACGGCCCACGTCCCTCTGGCGGGGCAACCATAACAGACTTTGGACGCGTCAGTGGTCACCACCATGCGGCTGGTCACCGCGCCGAGCGCGCCGCCCTAGGTGAAGGACGACGGTCTGCGCCAGTGCGCAAGGGCTAGCCACATGCGCCTGGACACGATGACTCGACGGGCGGGATTCGACCTGGAGGACACACCTAGCTCCGCTAAGGCAAGCTGTAGCGGCTGTAAATGGAGAAGGTGAAGTGGTGGCTCTGTGACCACGCTGTCATTATTGTGCGCGTCACCACGTTATAGTTTGGGGTGAGCTACTTTGCGAGGCGGCCTAGTAATGGAATTTAATACACAGGAGTTCCTTGGGGATGATGTAACCCGTGGACGGTTAACGAAGCTTACAAAATCAGAACTAGTGCAGATTTTTTTGTTCATTGAGATTGATTATACTGAAGAAATGAAAAAACTGATTGACTGTTTGGCGGTGCACCTTGGGTTAAAAGATGAGCGGACGTCAGAGATCAGAAGAGAGAAAGCCAGGCAGTCTGAGGAGATCAGTGAGGAAAGGGAGAGAACATATGAAGCTGAACAGCGAGAGAAAGATAGAATATTCGAACTAGAACAGCGTGAGAGGGAGACTGGAACAAGAGAGAAAGGTTTACAAATGGAGCTACAGGTAGTTAATGCCAAACTGGAACAGACTAGGAAGGAAACTCATGATTGCCAGCGGCAGAGAGAGCATGAGGAAAGATTTGATGTTTCCAAATGTTTAAAGATAATGCCATGTTTCTGTCCAGAGTCACCTGATGTTTTTTGAGGCCTTTGAGCACATAGCGACTGAAAGATCCTGGCCAAAAGAAGAATGGGTAACTTTAATTCTTAGAGAGCTTACAGGTAAGGGTCAAGAGGCTTATGTTTCTTTGGATCTTGTGGATAGTAGTGAGTATGAGACAGTAAAGAAGGCTTATGACTTAGTGCCTGAGGCATATAGGCAGCAATTTAGGCATGCTAAACTGTCCCCAGGACAAAGTTATGTGGATTTTGCTAGACAGCAAGAGTTAAAATTTGATAAATGGCTGCGTTCCGGTGAAGTCTATACTTTTCAAGACCTAAGGCGGTTAATGATTTTAGAGCAGGTTAAGAACAGTGTACCCCGGTCTATTGAGGTCCACCTGAATGAGCAGCAGGTGACGGAACATAGGAAGGCAGCGGAGATGGCTGACAATTATGTTCTTATTCATCGATGGTGGTCAGGTCAGTCAATTTCAGCCTCGTCCCACGGTTAAGGCAGCTTCAGCGGATAAGTTCTCAAGTAACCGGTCAGAAATAATTTGCCATTACTGTAAGAAACCAGGGCTCATAAAATCTCTGTGCCGCTTATGTTATGGTCCTCAATCAGTTTCCCTGGTATCTAGGCCTATAGAGAGTAGGCAAGGTCTTGTTTTGGTGAATGAGCGATGCTCAAAGTCACTTGGTCTAAAGGAGCTTTGTGTCTCAGGGGGTGGTTTCCCTGGAGGAAGGAGGAAATGAGGTTTCAGCAACAATACTGCGTGATACAGGTGCCACCCAGTCTTTAATAGTATCTGGACTATTACCGCTTTCCGAGCGTACCTCCTTAAAAATGTCTGTTTTATTGAAAGGGCTGGGGGGTGAGTATGGTGCTGTATCTCTCCATAAAGTTTTTTTAAAGTCAGATTTGGTGTCAGGGTATGTCACTGTGGGGGTAGTATCGTCTTTACCTGTAGAGGGCGTTGACATGCTGATGGGAAATGATCTTGCAGGGAGCCAAGTATGTGTGACTCCGGTGGTGAGTCTTGTGCCTTGTGAGTCACCTGAGATGTTGGCTTTGGAGTAAGAGTGTCCGGAAATTTTTCCTGCATGTGTGGTAACCCGTTCTCAAGCTCGCCAGAAAGTGGGTTCTCAGGAGTCGTCTGACTCGTGTGGGATTGTCAGACAGCTTCTTCACTAGGTTGGAGGGGTTGCCTGATGCCCAGGAGTATAGCCGGGACTCACTCATTTCACAATTTGGTTATTCAACATGTGGCAGGAAAAGATAACATCATTGCAGACACGCTCTCACGCATGTAAGAACGGCTGTCCTAAGGTTTGGAATGTGTAGAATAATGATTGAGAGTAAAGTGGGGCAGGGGTAGCTGGCCTGTCAGCCTGTCCGCCTTCTTCTTCTGTTGCGTCCATTGAGGTGCACGTGCGCGCGTCTGGGGCGCAGCCGGTGTAGCGGGTTGAGGCGGGGTGCGTTTGGGAAGAACGGGTTGCAGGGCCTGAGCCGCCAACTTTGTCTTCTCCAAACGTTCGCGCTGGAGCTCCAGCGCCTGGCCGAACAGTGCGTCGGTGGATTTAGGCGCATTCATCAAGTGCCTCTTCTCCTTCTCTGGCATGGAGGAGAGGTTCAGCCAGAGATGTCTGTCGGCGACGACCAGACAACCGAGGGAGCGCCCGTCGGCTTTGATCGCTGCCCTGATGGCCTTTGACCGCCCCTGACTGCCTGGCCAGTGCAAATGAACGCCTTCGAAAAGAGCTTCTCCGTGCGCTGACACAGCTTGGAGGGGAGCTCAGGAGGTAAACTCTAGGTGGTGGCAGAAGAGGGCGCCAGACATCCGGCGACTGCGTCCTCAACACGCGGGAGCCGCATGAGGCCAATGGCGCTCGCTCGCTCCATAGCGTAGAAAGCCGTGTGTCACTGAAGGGGTACAAAGGGGGGCTCCCAGGCGGCCTGGACGTTGACCACGACGGTGGGATGTGCAGGCAGAGGGAGGGCGTCCGGGGAAAGCAGTACGCCAGAGAAGGGGTCGAAACGCCCCTCCGGACAATGCCGAGGCAAGGGCAGGCCTAGCCTGCTAGCCGCCTGCGTAGCCACAGAAGCTAGCTCGCTAGCTGAGTGGCATGGGTCTTCTAGACCGGCGGCGTGGACTCAACGGTGGCGAAACCCTTCGCTTGTGACGACAAGAACGAATCGACCTCATCGTCGTCGACGGCCTCGATGACTGGCTCGTCCGGGTCATCGAAGTGAGGCGGCGATTTGGCTGCACGAGCAAGGGCAGCTTTGATGGAGCTAGCTGGCTGGGCCGCGACTAGCTGACTGGCTGGTAGCTGGCTAGCCGCTAAGTAGCTAGTCGACGGCCGTGTAGCTGCCGAAGATCAAGCGAGCGGCCCATCTGGGTGCGAGGACGCCGGGGGATGCTCGACAAAATGACGGGGAGGTAGAAGACCAGCGCCAACGGGGGTAGAGGCCACCCCTGGACTGCCAGTTGAACCCACGAAGAACGCCGCTCTGTTGGCGATAGCCGCAGGAGGGAGGCGCTCGCAGGCGGAGCAGAGGTCAGGCTGGGAGAAAGCTAGCATAGCATGCTCGGCTCCCAGGCAGATGAAGCAGATAGCATGGCGGTCAGAAACCGCCATGTGACGATCGCAGTCCGTAAATCGACGAGTTGCCATCCTGCGTCTTGAGGTACCAAGGTAGGGACCGTGAGCACTTTGAGCAAGATGGTATAGTCAGTGTCACATGAAATGGCCCGGCTGCACGCACGAACCTCACGTGCGTCATGAGTGTGTCACGCACTATTTAATTCTTTTTTTTCTGAAGAAGCTGCAGTGTACCCAAACAACCACCAGGTGGCACTTGGGAGCGCCCGCGGTCGCGAGTGTACTAACAGCATACAGCTGTCAGGAAATAAAGTTGAGCTGAAATAGGCTAGTTATACTGAATAGCCTACTGTTATTTTGTTACTGTAAATAGTCTGTTATTTGAGTGTTGTTTTCGTGTTTGTGTTAACCAACCCTAGGCTAAATATAGTAATTAATAATTCAATTCAATAAAAATAGCCTAATTAATACAGTGAACTATGCTGACGCATAGGCTACAGGCACGTTGAAATCAAATGAAACAAGTTTACTCAGCGACCAATGATCATTGATCAAACGTGTTATGCAAGTGCAATTTATGATCTGGTCCATGTACTTTTTCGTTCATTCATTATTGGATTGTGGATGTTACATGGGAAACGAAAAAAGGCAATATGAATTTGTACAGGTAGCCAGTGTATTATTTCTAAGACAGAAACTAAAGCAATGGTTGCGTGTCTTTACTTAAATATAAAAAACTGGCGTTTTTTGAAGTATGACTTGTGACCCTTTTGGAAGTAGGCTAACATTAGCAACTCTTTTGGGTGAATTGGGCATTGCATAGGTTTGTTTTGATACTGTCACCCGCATCACATCGCTTGTTTAAGCATATTCAGACATAATGTTGCGAAGGCATGCAGCGCATGCAGATATTTCACAGCATCTAAGGAGCAGCATTGACTAAAAGGGGTCTTTGTCACACATTGTCAGTATAACGCATTAAACCAACTAGAAATATGAAGATATAATCATACGGAGTCCGGTAGTAACGGGAGTCCGGTAATGATTCCACTGTTCATATGTGAACAATATAGCCTAGTAGGCCTACTGTGCCTTTTATCTCGGTAAATTAAAATATCCAGGTTTGTGAGAATACAATTGCATGGGAGGGCAAAAAGCTGGCAAAGGTTGCAATGTGCAGTTGTTGCGAACAAAATGGGACAGGGTACGAGTTGCTTGCCCTGTGAGTTGCCCGCCGTGGCTTCCAGTCACTCAGTATACAATTCTGCTACAACTCGCCTCTCAACAAATGAACTACGTGCTCATTTAGAACTTAGAATAAAAAAATAAAACAAAATGCCTGTGGAGGACATTATGCGTGTTCTAAGATTTCGTGATGTTCACAAGTGCACAGTTGGAAATCGCTGTTTCTTCAGCAGTTAGGGTTTAAGAAACTTGTTCAAATTAAGAGCGTCCACGTTTGGCTTCAAAATTCGGTAGGCTACTCCAAAGATCTTTTCATCAACAGTCTCTGGCTACTCTTCAGAAACGGCGATTTCTGAACCCATGCAGGGCAATGCCCTGTCCACCCAAAAGAGTTAGGCTCCTAACTTCCAGGCAGATCACAAGTCCAAAATAGACAATCGGCCTAATTCAGAACGGCAGTCTTTTTAGTATTTTATGTTCAGTATTTAACAAGTCATAGCAACTGTAAAAATTCATATACAAGTCTTTTTCATTTTCCATGTGACGTCCACAATCCAATAATGAATGAACGGAAAAGTACACGGACCCGATCTCCAGTTTATTTCTTTTATTTCATTTCATATTAATTTAAAACTATTAATAAAATGAAAGCCTAACTTTTTTCGACCTGTGCTGGGGGGGGGGCAATGGCTGTTAGGTGGGGCACCCAAATGCCCCACCTTGCCGCCGACTCTGTGGCAAAGGACGCGCCTCACAATAAATGAACTAGGCCAGTGGTCCCCAACCCCCGGGCCGCGGACCGGTACCGGTCCGTGGATCAATCAATACCGGGCCGCACAAGAATTAATTATTTATTTCTGTTTTATTTATTATCTGAATCGAGCGGTCTTATTTTGAAACGTCTTTTATTGTGAAATGACCGTATTCTCCTCTCTGTTACATCTCCTCATTTGAGCGCCAAATTTCCTCATTTCCTCCTCATTTAACCCAGCAAAATGAGTAAACAGGTGTCTTTGGAAAGTTTCTTTGTGAAAGGGAAAAGGCACAATGAAGAGAGAGAAGAGCAGCCTACGACTTCCAAGAAAAAGAAAGGTTTTAGCAGCCAGTACCAAGAGTCCTACTTGAAGTAGGGATTTATCGCGACAGGTGATTCCCACACACCAAGCCCGCTCTGCATAATATGCGGTGACCGGCTCTCAAATGAGGCAATGAAGCCTTCAAAACTGCATGTAAACGCCACCATAGCAACCAGTATCAGCGCGTTAGGGCCGTGGTCGGTAACACAGAGGTGAGGGAGAAGGGAAAGGAGAGGGGAATGGAGAGTTTCTGAGTGTCGGGCACGCAAACATACAGGAGATTCATTCACGGGCGACCAGAGAGTTTGATGTTATAATATCGTTATATTGTTGGAGGAATTCCCCCCCCCCCCCCCCGGTCCGCGGTAAAATTGTCAAGCGTTGACTGGTCCGCAGTTAGAAAAAGGTTGGGGACCACTGAACTAGGCTACACGCATGTTCACCTGGCTATGGACTACAGTATGGCTCCAGAACGGGGTTCTGTTATTGCAATACTTACTTGATTTAGTCAAGTCAAGTCAGTTTTATTTGTCAATTTCTTCACATGTACTTGACATACAAAGGAATCGAAATTACGTTTCACACTTGTCCCATGCGTAGACGTTGACAACAATAAAGTGCAGATGCACAACAAGAAAACAATTTAAACAATAAGGTACTGTAAAGTAAGGTTAAGGTACTGTTAAGGTGAAGGTATTGTTAAGGTTCTGTTATTGCGATGTGTAATTTTGAGTTTCAATTCAATAAAAGTCTTCACACGGACATGCATTTTGTGCTGCTTGCGAATGAGGGATTTAGGGTAGGCTCACTCTGCAGTTTTTGTAAACAATTAGTCGCCCATCCTCCCAGCAGATCGTTTGCACGTATAGCCTCCCCCCTCCCCCCGATCATTATACACAATGCAAATGAGATTATGGGTGCTGAGAGCCTGGTGGTGCAAAACATCCCTTCTGTGGGGGAGAGCCGGGAAGATTGAACCGGGGGACGAATTAACCATTGAGATTTTCTCGTAAACCATTCACAATTCAAACATGAAATTTTGTCATCCCAGCGTGATACATCTAATCATAGGGAAACGTATAGGGCCGTAGTGCCATTGTGAACAACGCCATCATGACATTCACAGTATAAATTGTGACAGTTTGCATTGCTTCCCTGATGCGATTGGTTGGGACAGTGGCTGCATATGATAGGGCACTGTCGTGTCTCGTGGGTAATGTAGTCTTTTATCGGTCTTGTCATATTGTCTATTCTCGGGCCACTCGCTGTGTCGGACCAGTTTCAGCAAAGTAGGCCAACCGGAACCGTTTAAAGGGAGTCCGGTAATAATTCTGGGGTCAGCTCAACGTAAATTTGCCTGCAACAAAGATTGTTTAATAACTACTTAAATATTATGAGAACTGCAGCATTGACTAAAAGGGGTCTTTGTCACATATGGTCAGTATAAAGCATGAAACCAACTAGAAATATGAAAATATAATCGGGAGTCCGGTAGTAACGGGAGTCCGGTAATGATTCCATTGTTCATTCGCTGTGAACATATAGTCTAGTAGGCCTATTGTGCCTTTTGTCTCAGTAAATTAAAATACGTTTGTGAGAATAGATACAATTGGATGGGAGGGCAAAAAGCTAGCAAATGTTGCAATGTGCAGTTGTTGCTAGGCCTGGCAAAATCGATTCCTCTTCAGGATTCGGGTTATTCTGAGTCACTCACTCAACTGATCCGGGTTATGCGAGTCACTTGAGTCAGTATTGCTAAATCGACAAGAAAACTCCTAGTCCTAGTGTACAATGGTTATTACCACTGCTGGATCTACTAATATGTTTATTATGCTAGGCTACTTATGGTATAATAACATAGCCTTATATTATATAGACTGCTAATAGAAGACAACTAATGATGTTATCTATATTAGGCCTATAGCCGGAGTGATTGTGTTTTTCTGAATTTCACCCAGGGGATTAATAGATTATTATTATTAGTTATTATTATTAGTAGTAGTAGTGGTAGTATTATTACACATAGCTATTATTATTATTATTATTATTATTATGTCTCAAACGAACTTTAAACAATATGCACTGAAATATCAATGTTGACCAGTAGAGGTCGCTCACACCAAACTAACAAAAACTAACATCAGTAAAATAGAGCAAACTGTATAATAATTTTAAGGTCATAACAACATCTGTAGGCTACTTGCAGAACATCATGTTATTTCAGAAGTGGAAAAAAATAGCGTTTGTTGTGGATTTGCTTTCCTAACACGAGGAGAGACTCGCTCTGGCGCTAACCGGACTCAAGATCCAAGTGATCCAACCACGTAACCGCGGTTATGCAAGTTTCCTCATGTGGCCGGTTAATTCTGCTGCCCCGAGGATTCAAGAGTCCCCATCTACAGTTTGCAATGTTTAGGACTGTCTACCGGACCAAAATAACAATTATTTTAATACATTACATCTATAGGCTACGTGCAGAACATTGTGTTATTTCAGAAGTGAAAAAATGGCGTTTGTTGTGGAGTTGCTTTTCCTAACACAAGGAGAGACTCACCC
>JAGFZM010003812.1:0-11724 GCA_017657215.1 Limnothrissa miodon
CGCTCCGGGGTGAAAAACGCAAAATATTATATAGTTTTGCCCTATCGGTTAGACGGAAACGTAGTTTTTGGAGGTTGAAAACGCAAAAAAAAGAAAACCCCCTCCAGAGTGGAAAACTTGAAAAAGCTCCACTCTTCCGTCATCGTGTAAATGATTGAAAACGCAAAACTTCGTTTCTCCTCGCATAGTGACATGCCCCAGTGCTAAAAAAGCAAAATGGCGATCCTGCGATGGACATTCAACTTGCTTTAGCTGCACTAGTTTCACTGGAAGATGTTTCCAGCAAGTTACAAGACGTTGCTCAGGCGAAAACATGAATTTATTACGCAAGTGCAGCATCTCTCTGTGTTATCCTCTGGTTATCCTGATTGTATCGTGGTCTAAACCAATAAGAGGCAGAGTTCGGGCGGGTCCTTGCCTCTGATTGGCTGTGGTGCTTTTAACTGCTCCAAGTTGTTCTCAGCTCAAAAAAAGCGTGCGACCTGAGCAGTGAGCAGGGAACTGAAACGGTTAAAGAAAATAGACGCGAGATAGAGATACTGAAACTTTCTTCGTTAAGAAAACAAAGCGGCTTCCATGCAGCCAAGACTCGACCTCAGCCTTCCACAGTAGGCCTAGACTCGGAACCAAAGGAGACTGAGGTAGAACCCGGTAACGGTAATGAGATGAAAAAGCCCAAAACATGTTCTTTCCGGAAAGAATGGTTAAATCAATTTCCCTGGCTAAGGTACAGTAAAGCAGTGTTTTTCAACCACTGTGCCGCGGAACACTGTCTGGTGTGCCTTGGGAAATTATCTAATTTCACCTAATTGCATACCTACCAACCTGTACGCATTTGCTACGATTTGTCACTTAATACACCTTTGATTGACTTTGGGATCAAGTCGCACACTACGCAACTCGTACGCATTGGGCAGCCACATGCTGGAAACTTGCTGGGTAGTGCTAGTTTTAAACTCCAAATACGGTTCAAGAAAATAATTGAAGATGCGTTAAAACGAAAGTAACTAACCTTATTTCCATCTTCATAATGTTGCTGGTTTTACAAGGAAGGACGTGCTAACCTTTGTTTCAAAGGTAATTGGGCAATGCTCACGCAAGTGCATGCGGTAGCCTAGTAAGAAAAACGTGCAGGATGATGTGTGTTTGTGTAATTTTCAGACTGGGGGGGCGGCGGGGGGAGAGAACTCAAAAAGTTCAGGCTCAGGATTTTTTTTTACTTTAACCCCTGCATTTCTATACATTGGCCATTATTTTTTCTAAATTAGACCATCATGTGCGATGTTCTGCGGACGCGTCAGGTAGGCACAAAGCGCTCTGACCGGACACAGAGTGACGGGCACGGAACCTCCCGTCTCAGGTAGGGCTGAGAGCTCGATGACCCTCGAACGAGGGTCAGTGGACAGCACTTTAGGGCAAGAAAAGGGGTTCGGTCGCAGCGTGACCCGCGCGTCCCCCTGCGCGAATTCAAGACAATCAGGACTGACTGACAGAGCAGTCAGGGCGCTAACGCGCTTAACACAGACCAAAGCGAGCAGAAGTGCAGTCTTTAGGGAAAGTATCTTCAGACTGGCACTCGACAGAGGGTCAAAGGGCGTATGCGCCAGTCTGCGTAGGACAGTGGCTAGGTCCCATGTAGGAACCAAATGTGTGGAAGAGGGGCGAAGCCGCCTGACGCCCTTCATAAAGCGCGGCGCTAGGGGGTGCGCGCCTGGGGAAACACCAGCATAGCCAAGGTGGCATGCTGAAATGGCTGCGAGGTACACCTTCAAGGTGGAGGGTCACAGCCTCTGTCTCTGCACCACGTGCTGAACACACGCCACTTCAGTGTATACTAGGGTTGGGCGATATTTTTAATGTACCGGTATACCGGTATATATTCTTCCAATGATAAGAAAAGGCCTTACACTGGTATAAATAATAAATAAAACGTAAAAGGAGTTGATGACACATTTTGTGTGCGACGCGTCACCATCTATGCGCGTCCCCGGCGCCTCAGGGGAAACACGTGAAACAGTGGTAGCGAAGGAGTTCAGAGCAGAGAAGACAACAAAACAGCATGGCTGAAGACGGAGAGGAAGCCGAGATAAATCTCTAAAATTAGGTGGGGTGGAGGAGGAGGCATTAACTAGCTTGGTCTGTTTCTGATATTCTGGGTTCGTTGAGAAATAGGCTAGCCTACAATCTGCCACTCTGATAATGGAATAACACTCCACAGTTCACGAGCTTGTTATTTTTCTGTGACTAAACTAACGGTTTCTGATAGATCAAAATGAACATAAACCAGCAGGTTAAAGCAGCGGTTAATGTATCAGTTGCTTGACAAGTAAGGACCATGAAAGATTTTGATCATTTTTTTTACCTGACAATTATGATCTTTTAATTCATTAAGATGTCCGGTGTACGCTCTGAACACGCTCTAAACACTTAGAAAGTGTGACGCTCTGAATAAACGAACGACAATTCTATCCACACTCTCAAAAGTTTTAAAGGAGAGTGTACTCGGAGAGCTCGGTTTGAGTGTCAATTTATGAACGCACCCTCTCTAAAAGACCCAATTTACGTTCTGGAGGCTCGTGAATGGTGTTTAATTTTTATTGCTAGAGCGTCGCCCAGGCCGCATGTGCACCACGTCTGGGCCGCATGTGGCCCGCGGGCCGCCTATGGAATAGGCCTGCACTAGATGTACTGCACAATGTGTTACCAATAAAGGTGCACTTTACAATTTAAGAGGAGAGTATTTCATTAAATGGGTTAAGTTTTGTTGTTTTTAATACCAGGCTCTGTTGAATTTAATCATATTGCCATACCGTGATACATACCAGGAAATATCGTGATACATGCTAAGGTCCATATCGCTCAACCCTAGTGTGTACAACGACCTAGTGGACGCAGCTCTAGCGATTTGTATTGTCTCTACAACTGCGGCAGACAGACCGCGCTCTAGGAGGCGTGCCCGTTCAGGGGCCAAGCCGTCAGTCTCCACGCCTCTGGCCTGGGGTGCCAAAGCGACCCGCGAGCTTGAGATAGGAGATCCCTCCTCACCGGGAAGGTCCACGGCTGGCCGTCCAGCATCGAGACCAGATCCGAGAACCAGCTCTGAGATGGCCAATGAGGGCGCATCTCGTTTCAGCGAAAACCACGCTGGGCAGTGAGTGTTCTCGCTTGAAGCGAACAGATCGATCTGGGCCCGCCCGAAGCGGGACCAGAGGCTGTGCACCATGGCTGGGCACAGGCGTCAGTCGGTTGCACTCGGAACATCCCTGGAGAGGAGGTCCGCGCCTGTGTTGCGAACAACGGGCAAGTGTGACGCCCTGACAGACAGGAGGTGGCGAGAGGCCCAAGTGAGCAGCTTGTACGCAAGGCGAAACAGGTTGGAAGAATGCGTACCGCCTTGGCGATTGAGATAAGCCCCCACTGTGGTGTTGTCTGTACGCACTAGGACGTGTTCTCCACTGAGGAGAGGGAGAAACTCCTTCAGAGCGCAAAAGACAGCTAGGAGCTCCAACATGGTGATGTGTAGTCTCCTCGTAGCTACGGCCCACGTCCCTCTGGCGGGGCAACCATAACAGACTTTGGACGCGTCAGTGGTCACCACCATGCGGCTGGTCACCGCGCCGAGCGCGCCGCCCTAGGTGAAGGACGACGGTCTGCGCCAGTGCGCAAGGGCTAGCCACATGCGCCTGGACACGATGACTCGACGGGCGGGATTCGACCTGGAGGACACACCTAGCTCCGCTAAGGCAAGCTGTAGCGGCTGTAAATGGAGAAGGTGAAGTGGTGGCTCTGTGACCACGCTGTCATTATTGTGCGCGTCACCACGTTATAGTTTGGGGTGAGCTACTTTGCGAGGCGGCCTAGTAATGGAATTTAATACACAGGAGTTCCTTGGGGATGATGTAACCCGTGGACGGTTAACGAAGCTTACAAAATCAGAACTAGTGCAGATTTTTTTGTTCATTGAGATTGATTATACTGAAGAAATGAAAAAACTGATTGACTGTTTGGCGGTGCACCTTGGGTTAAAAGATGAGCGGACGTCAGAGATCAGAAGAGAGAAAGCCAGGCAGTCTGAGGAGATCAGTGAGGAAAGGGAGAGAACATATGAAGCTGAACAGCGAGAGAAAGATAGAATATTCGAACTAGAACAGCGTGAGAGGGAGACTGGAACAAGAGAGAAAGGTTTACAAATGGAGCTACAGGTAGTTAATGCCAAACTGGAACAGACTAGGAAGGAAACTCATGATTGCCAGCGGCAGAGAGAGCATGAGGAAAGATTTGATGTTTCCAAATGTTTAAAGATAATGCCATGTTTCTGTCCAGAGTCACCTGATGTTTTTTGAGGCCTTTGAGCACATAGCGACTGAAAGATCCTGGCCAAAAGAAGAATGGGTAACTTTAATTCTTAGAGAGCTTACAGGTAAGGGTCAAGAGGCTTATGTTTCTTTGGATCTTGTGGATAGTAGTGAGTATGAGACAGTAAAGAAGGCTTATGACTTAGTGCCTGAGGCATATAGGCAGCAATTTAGGCATGCTAAACTGTCCCCAGGACAAAGTTATGTGGATTTTGCTAAACAGCAAGAGTTAAAATTTGATAAATGGCTGCGTTCCGGTGAAGTCTATACTTTTCAAGACCTAAGGCGGTTAATGATTTTAGAGCAGGTTAAGAACAGTGTACCCCGGTCTATTGAGGTCCACCTGAATGAGCAGCAGGTGACGGAACATAGGAAGGCAGCGGAGATGGCTGACAATTATGTTCTTATTCATCGATGGTGGTCAGGTCAGTCAATTTCAGCCTCGTCCCACGGTTAAGGCAGCTTCAGCGGATAAGTTCTCAAGTAACCGGTCAGAAATAATTTGCCATTACTGTAAGAAACCAGGGCTCATAAAATCTCTGTGCCGCTTATGTTATGGTCCTCAATCAGTTTCCCTGGTATCTAGGCCTATAGAGAGTAGGCAAGGTCTTGTTTTGGTGAATGAGCGATGCTCAAAGTCACTTGGTCTAAAGGAGCTTTGTGTCTCAGGGGGTGGTTTCCCTGGAGGAAGGAGGAAATGAGGTTTCAGCAACAATACTGCGTGATACAGGTGCCACCCAGTCTTTAATAGTATCTGGACTATTACCGCTTTCCGAGCGTACCTCCTTAAAAATGTCTGTTTTATTGAAAGGGCTGGGGGGTGAGTATGGTGCTGTATCTCTCCATAAAGTTTTTTTAAAGTCAGATTTGGTGTCAGGGTATGTCACTGTGGGGGTAGTATCGTCTTTACCTGTAGAGGGCGTTGACATGCTGATGGGAAATGATCTTGCAGGGAGCCAAGTATGTGTGACTCCGGTGGTGAGTCTTGTGCCTTGTGAGTCACCTGAGATGTTGGCTTTGGAGTAAGAGTGTCCGGAAATTTTTCCTGCATGTGTGGTAACCCGTTCTCAAGCTCGCCAGAAAGTGGGTTCTCAGGAGTCGTCTGACTCGTGTGGGATTGTCAGACAGCTTCTTCGCTAGGTTGGAGGGGTTGCCTGATGCCCAGGAGTATAGCCGGGACTCACTCATTTCACAATTTGGTTATTCAACATGTGGCAGGAAAAGATAACATCATTGCAGACACGCTCTCACGCATGTAAGAACGGCTGTCCTAAGGTTTGGAATGTGTAGAATAATGATTGAGAGTAAAGTGGGGCAGGGGTAGCTGGCCTGTCAGCCTGTCCGCCTTCTTCTTCTGTTGCGTCCATTGAGGTGCACGTGCGCGCGTCTGGGGCGCAGCCGGTGTAGCGGGTTGAGGCGGGGTGCGTTTGGGAAGAACGGGTTGCAGGGCCTGAGCCGCCAACTTTGTCTTCTCCAAACGTTCGCGCTGGAGCTCCAGCGCCTGGCCGAACAGTGCGTCGGTGGATTTAGGCGCATTCATCAAGTGCCTCTTCTCCTTCTCTGGCATGGAGGAGAGGTTCAGCCAGAGATGTCTGTCGGCGACGACCAGACAACCGAGGGAGCGCCCGTCGGCTTTGATCGCTGCCCTGATGGCCTTTGACCGCCCCTGACTGCCTGGCCAGTGCAAATGAACGCCTTCGAAAAGAGCTTCTCCGTGCGCTGACACAGCTTGGAGGGGAGCTCAGGAGGTAAACTCTAGGTGGTGGCAGAAGAGGGCGCCAGACATCCGGCGACTGCGTCCTCAACACGCGGGAGCCGCATGAGGCCAATGGCGCTCGCTCGCTCCATAGCGTAGAAAGCCGTGTGTCACTGAAGGGGTACAAAGGGGGGCTCCCAGGCGGCCTGGACGTTGACCACGACGGTGGGATGTGCAGGCAGAGGGAGGGCGTCCGGGGAAAGCAGTACGCCAGAGAAGGGGTCGAAACGCCCCTCCGGACAATGCCGAGGCAAGGGCAGGCCTAGCCTGCTAGCCGCCTGCGTAGCCACAGAAGCTAGCTCGCTAGCTGAGTGGCATGGGTCTTCTAGACCGGCGGCGTGGACTCAACGGTGGCGAAACCCTTCGCTTGTGACGACAAGAACGAATCGACCTCATCGTCGTCGACGGCCTCGATGACTGGCTCGTCCGGGTCATCGAAGTGAGGCGGCGATTTGGCTGCACGAGCAAGGGCAGCTTTGATGGAGCTAGCTGGCTGGGCCGCGACTAGCTGACTGGCTGGTAGCTGGCTAGCCGCTAAGTAGCTAGTCGACGGCCGTGTAGCTGCCGAAGATCAAGCGAGCGGCCCATCTGGGTGCGAGGACGCCGGGGGATGCTCGACAAAATGACGGGGAGGTAGAAGACCAGCGCCAACAGGGGTAGAGGCCACCCCTGGACTGCCAGTTGAACCCACGAAGAACGCCGCTCTGTTGGCGATAGCCGCAGGAGGGAGGCGCTCGCAGGCGGAGCAGAGGTCAGGCTGGGAGAAAGCTAGCATAGCATGCTCGGCTCCCAGGCAGATGAAGCAGATAGCATGGCGGTCAGAAACCGCCATGTCACGATCGCAGTCCGTAAATCGACGAGTTGCCATCCTGCGTCTTGAGGTACCAAGGTAGGGACCGTGAGCACTTTGAGCAAGATGGTATAGTCAGTGTCACATGAAATGGCCCGGCTGCACGCACGAACCTCACGTGCGTCATGAGTGTGTCACGCACTATTTAATTCTTTTTTTTCTGAAGAAGCTGCAGTGTACCCAAACAACCACCAGGTGGCACTTGGGAGCGCCCGCGGTCGCGAGTGTACTAACAGCATACAGCTGTCAGGAAATAAAGTTGAGCTGAAATAGGCTAGTTATACTGAATAGCCTACTGTTATTTTGTTACTGTAAATAGTCTGTTATTTGAGTGTTGTTTTCGTGTTTGTGTTAACCAACCCTAGGCTAAATATAGTAATTAATAATTCAATTCAATAAAAATAGCCTAATTAATACAGTGAACTATGCTGACGCATAGGCTACAGGCACGTTGAAATCAAATGAAACAAGTTTACTCAGCGACCAATGATCATTGATCAAACGTGTTATGCAAGTGCAATTTATGATCTGGTCCATGTACTTTTTCGTTCATTCATTATTGGATTGTGGATGTTACATGGGAAACGAAAAAAGGCAATATGAATTTGTACAGGTAGCCAGTGTATTATTTCTAAGACAGAAACTAAAGCAATGGTTGCGTGTCTTTACTTAAATATAAAAAACTGGCGTTTTTTGAAGTATGACTTGTGACCCTTTTGGAAGTAGGCTAACATTAGCAACTCTTTTGGGTGAATTGGGCATTGCATAGGTTTGTTTTGATACTGTCACCCGCATCACATCGCTTGTTTAAGCATATTCAGACATAATGTTGCGAAGGCATGCAGCGCATGCAGATATTTCACAGCATCTAAGGAGCAGCATTGACTAAAAGGGGTCTTTGTCACACATTGTCAGTATAACGCATTAAACCAACTAGAAATATGAAGATATAATCATACGGAGTCCGGTAGTAACGGGAGTCCGGTAATGATTCCACTGTTCATATGTGAACAATATAGCCTAGTAGGCCTACTGTGCCTTTTATCTCGGTAAATTAAAATATCCAGGTTTGTGAGAATACAATTGCATGGGAGGGCAAAAAGCTGGCAAAGGTTGCAATGTGCAGTTGTTGCGAACAAAATGGGACAGGGTACGAGTTGCTTGCCCTGTGAGTTGCCCGCCGTGGCTTCCAGTCACTCAGTATACAATTCTGCTACAACTCGCCTCTCAACAAATGAACTACGTGCTCATTTAGAACTTAGAATAAAAAAATAAAACAAAATGCCTGTGGAGGACATTATGCGTGTTCTAAGATTTTGTGATGTTCACAAGTGCACAGTTGGAAATCGCTGTTTCTTCAGCAGTTAGGGTTTAAGAAACTTGTTCAAATTAAGAGCGTCCACGTTTGGCTTCAAAATTCGGTAGGCTACTCCAAAGATCTTTTCATCAACAGTCTCTGGCTACTCTTCAGAAACGGCGATTTCTGAACCCATGCAGGGCAATGCCCTGTCCACCCAAAAGAGTTAGGCTCCTAACTTCCAGGCAGATCACAAGTCCAAAATAGACAATCGGCCTAATTCAGAACGGCAGTCTTTTTAGTATTTTATGTTCAGTATTTAACAAGTCATAGCAACTGTAAAAATTCATATACAAGTCTTTTTCATTTTCCATGTGACGTCCACAATCCAATAATGAATGAACGGAAAAGTACACGGACCCGATCTCCAGTTTATTTCTTTTATTTCATTTCATATTAATTTAAAACTATTAATAAAATGAAAGCCTAACTTTTTTCGACCTGTGCTGGGGGGGGGGCAATGGCTGTTAGGTGGGGCACCCAAATGCCCCACCTTGCCGCCGACTCTGTGGCAAAGGACGCGCCTCACAATAAATGAACTAGGCCAGTGGTCCCCAACCCCCGGGCCGCGGACCGGTACCGGTCCGTGGATCAATCAATACCGGGCCGCACAAGAATTAATTATTTATTTCTGTTTTATTTATTATCTGAATCGAGCGGTCTTATTTTGAAACGTCTTTTATTGTGAAATGACCGTATTCTCCTCTCTGTTACATCTCCTCATTTGAGCGCCAAATTTCCTCATTTCCTCCTCATTTAACCCAGCAAAATGAGTAAACAGGTGTCTTTGGAAAGTTTCTTTGTGAAAGGGAAAAGGCACAATGAAGAGAGAGAAGAGCAGGCTACGACTTCCAAGAAAAAGAAAGGTTTTAGCAGCCAGTACCAAGAGTCCTACTTGAAGTAGGGATTTATCGCGACAGGTGATTCCCACACACCAAGCCCGCTCTGCATAATATGCGGTGACCGGCTCTCAAATGAGGCAATGAAGCCTTCAAAACTGCATGTAAACGCCACCATAGCAACCAGTATCAGCGCGTTAGGGCCGTGGTCGGTAACACAGAGGTGAGGGAGAAGGGAAAGGAGAGGGGAATGGAGAGTTTCTGAGTGTCGGGCACGCAAACATACAGGAGATTCATTCACGGGCGACCAGAGAGTTTGATGTTATAATATCGTTATATTGTTGGAGGAATTCCCCCCCCCCCCCCCCGGTCCGCGGTAAAATTGTCAAGCGTTGACTGGTCCGCAGTTAGAAAAAGGTTGGGGACCACTGAACTAGGCTACACGCATGTTCACCTGGCTATGGACTACAGTATGGCTCCAGAACGGGGTTCTGTTATTGCAATACTTACTTGATTTAGTCAAGTCAAGTCAGTTTTATTTGTCAATTTCTTCACATGTACTTGACATACAAAGGAATCGAAATTACGTTTCACACTTGTCCCATGCGTAGACGTTGACAACAATAAAGTGCAGATGCACAACAAGAAAACAATTTAAACAATAAGGTACTGTAAAGTAAGGTTAAGGTACTGTTAAGGTGAAGGTATTGTTAAGGTTCTGTTATTGCGATGTGTAATTTTGAGTTTCAATTCAATAAAAGTCTTCACACGGACATGCATTTTGTGCTGCTTGCGAATGAGGGATTTAGGGTAGGCTCACTCTGCAGTTTTTGTAAACAATTAGTCGCCCATCCTCCCAGCAGATCGTTTGCACGTATAGCCTCCCCCCTCCCCCCGATCATTATACACAATGCAAATGAGATTATGGGTGCTGAGAGCCTGGTGGTGCAAAACATCCCTTCTGTGGGGGAGAGCCGGGAAGATTGAACCGGGGGACGAATTAACCATTGAGATTTTCTCGTAAACCATTCACAATTCAAACATGAAATTTTGTCATCCCAGCGTGATACATCTAATCATAGGGAAACGTATAGGGCCGTAGTGCCATTGTGAACAACGCCATCATGACATTCACAGTATAAATTGTGACAGTTTGCATTGCTTCCCTGATGCGATTGGTTGGGACAGTGGCTGCATATGATAGGGCACTGTCGTGTCTCGTGGGTAATGTAGTCTTTTATCGGTCTTGTCATATTGTCTATTCTCGGGCCACTCGCTGTGTCGGACCAGTTTCAGCAAAGTAGGCCAACCGGAACCGTTTAAAGGGAGTCCGGTAATAATTCTGGGGTCAGCTCAACGTAAATTTGCCTGCAACAAAGATTGTTTAATAACTACTTAAATATTATGAGAACTGCAGCATTGACTAAAAGGGGTCTTTGTCACATATGGTCAGTATAAAGCATGAAACCAACTAGAAATATGAAAATATAATCGGGAGTCCGGTAGTAACGGGAGTCCGGTAATGATTCCATTGTTCATTCGCTGTGAACATATAGTCTAGTAGGCCTATTGTGCCTTTTGTCTCAGTAAATTAAAATACGTTTGTGAGAATAGATACAATTGGATGGGAGGGCAAAAAGCTAGCAAATGTTGCAATGTGCAGTTGTTGCTAGGCCTGGCAAAATCGATTCCTCTTCAGGATTCGGGTTATTCTGAGTCACTCACTCAACTGATCCGGGTTATGCGAGTCACTTGAGTCAGTATTGCTAAATCGACAAGAAAACTCCTAGTCCTAGTGTACAATGGTTATTACCACTGCTGGATCTACTAATATGTTTATTATGCTAGGCTACTTATGGTATAATAACATAGCCTTATATTATATAGACTGCTAATAGAAGACAACTAATGATGTTATCTATATTAGGCCTATAGCCGGAGTGATTGTGTTTTTCTGAATTTCACCCAGGGGATTAATAGATTATTATTATTAGTTATTATTATTAGTAGTAGTAGTGGTAGTATTATTACACATAGCTATTATTATTATTATTATTATTATTATGTCTCAAACGAACTTTAAACAATATGCACTGAAATATCAATGTTGACCAGTAGAGGTCGCTCACACCAAACTAACAAAAACTAACATCAGTAAAATAGAGCAAACTGTATAATAATTTTAAGGTCATAACAACATCTGTAGGCTACTTGCAGAACATCATGTTATTTCAGAAGTGGAAAAAAATAGCGTTTGTTGTGGATTTGCTTTCCTAACACGAGGAGAGACTCGCTCTGGCGCTAACCGGACTCAAGATCCAAGTGATCCAACCACGTAACCGCGGTTATGCAAGTTTCCTCATGTGGCCGGTTAATTCTGCTGCCCCGAGGATTCAAGAGTCCCCATCTACAGTTTGCAATGTTTAGGACTGTCTACCGGACCAAAATAACAATTATTTTAATACATTACATCTATAGGCTACGTGCAGAACATTGTGTTATTTCAGAAGTGAAAAAATGGCGTTTGTTGTGGAGTTGCTTTTCCTAACACAAGGAGAGACTCACCC
>JAGFZM010003813.1:0-25072 GCA_017657215.1 Limnothrissa miodon
TATTATGAAAATTATGATTGCGAAATAGTGAATGGGACCCATCGCACCTTATTTATTAATTATTCGTTTTTTTTCTTCACTTTAAGTATGATATGCTTTATGTTTTGTGTCTTTGACTAACCTAAGTGCACATGGATTCATTTCAGTCTTTTCATTTAAATATAGGCCTTATTCTTTTGTTCAGTTTAAACTGCACAGGTTTTCCCATAATGGGGAGGAGTAATTAGTAAATTAATTGGCTGGCTGACAGCCTGATTGAAGCCCAATAGAGTTTGATTGCTGCTGCCCTGTGATTGGCTGCCTAGTTGAGCACCTGCTCTATTTAAACCCTCTTAAATGTAAAGTAGAGGCTCATTACTGAATGCACAGAATTTCTGTAACCCCAACTGGTATCAGTTGTTGGGTTTTTCTAGTTTGTGGTTCTTTTTCAGTCGATTGGCAACGCACAACTTTGAGACTTTGTTTTAATTTACTTTGTGTGTTTTGTCATCTTTTAAAATTATTTTTCTTACAATTTTGTGTTTAGCTCTTGGTTTGGGATTTTTGATTTGATTTTTTGATTGATATATATATATAAGGCATGCATGTGTATATTAATGCAGATAACATTAGGAAACATTCTGCATGGACAAAGCGCAATCGAATAGTCCTATATGGAAATCTTGAACTTTGAAATAACCACTAAACATGGGCAAATTAGGAAAAAAAAACATCCAAAGTCTTTTACATAGCAAATGCTTATGCATTCAAAACTCTCAGATGCTGTTAGTCATCTTCTACACCATTGAATCCATCCTCTGCTTATTACTATCTGGTTTGGGTCAACCACAAAAATAGACAAATGCGTACTTCAGTGCATCATGGTAGCTGAAAAGATCATTCTTTCCCACTGACATCTGTCTTCTGAACTGTAGATAAGCCGGCCATCTGCACCTGGCCATAAGATCATCAATCACACAGTCTAATTAATCCTACTAATAAAATTATGTGCACGCCAAACAACTGAGATCACACTGTCTGCTAGCTTCTAAATTTGTAATTTTCCTGTAACACAATGCTGTGCCTAATAATATTATGTGCAAGCAATGCAGCTCGGAACACACTGCACTCTTAACCCGAATTAGTTGACTTTACTAGAAATTTGCGTAGAAACCCGTTGCACTAAACAAGATTAGTTTTTACAAAACATCTAAAACTAAATAAACATAAAAATGTTAGTGGGTGCAGTAGATTTGCATTAGTAGTCTTTACTGAAAACCATTAGTTCACACAATTTTTTGTGTCCAATTTATATTAAAAAACCTTATTGAATATGAATTCCAAGGATTGTTAAACATTACATTACATAATGCCTTATAATTAAGAAATAATACTAGTTAAAGAAATAAACTAAATGCATTCCAATGTTTTTATTGCTCATAAAAACAGTAGTGTATTCAGCCATATAAATTTGTCATACAAAAGACAAGTGACATTTTTTAACATGCATTTATGCAATAAGCAATACGTTCTTCTAAGTTCATCTTCTCACATGGACCTGTGAAAACAGAGCATAACCAAACTTTTAGAAAAATAAAAGATAAAATTCCACTGTAAACATTAGGCACCAAGTAATCACTAATGCAAAACTACAAGTAGCATTTTGCCAATTAGTTTAAAATAAAAAATACACACGCTAGCATTAGCCACATGGAAAGCACGTGTATGTGCATGGACTACAACGTTAGGCTACATGCATGAGTGCTAACCAGCAGAAAGAAATAAAGTTAACGAAATGAACGTTGTAGCTAAACTGTGAGCATAAAAAAGCACTCTGGATAAGGTTACGATTTATGAAATGACAAAAATAGGTGAATTAAAAGTTAACCTTAGCCTATATCTAAACCATGAACCAACAGGAAAAAAAGCGTCTGCACATTAACACATCGTTGCCATCTTTTTGGAGTTCCACATCGGTCTATGTTCTGGGTTAGCACTTTTTTTCCAGAAAGATATCTGCAGATAATACTCTTAGAAATCTCACCGATTCACGATGTTTTTCCACGTTTTTTTTCCACGTTGTTTTCACAGATTAGCCTAAAAACATTTTGAAGCCGTCTCTGATTAAACGTTATGCACCTCTCGAGGCACTGGCAGTTTCAGCTTTCTGCTCACGCAACCTGCTTCAAGTCCCTCCTCCTTTTCAAAAACGTAACATAGTGAGTGATGTCTTCTTAACCTGATCAGTGTAGTCAATTAATTGTCTAAATAGTGCAAGCAACTAATATTTTTTAGTAATAACAACTTTTTTTGAAAAAACAAAAAAGAATATGTAAAGACTGCTTACATTTTTTGGTTTACACAAAATCCGGGTTAAGAGTGTGCCCGCTATTACTTTTCACAGTGATGTTGGAAGCCTTTGTGAGTGACCCTTCCTCATAACCAGAGGTAGAAAGTAACAATTTACATTTACTCACGTTACTGTAATTTTAGTAGTTTTTGTGAGAAATTTGTAATTTTTAAAGTATTTATTTTAATAGGTATTTATTAGAAGGTATTTATTATTTAAATAGGTAATTTTACTTTAACTCAAGTACATTTTGACCCCAGTATTTTACTTTGTTACTTTGCAGAGAACCCCTGAGTAAAAAATGAAAGCAAAAAGAAAACAATTGGCCTGAAATGAAAGGAACCTGCACAGGCGCGCAAACGAAATTGCCTGTATTTAATGTAGCGTAGAGAAATGATGTTTGAATGATGGTGCCAAGATGATTTGTTGGCCAGGCTAGGCTCATGAGACGGGTCCGTCTGGGTTTGTGTGAAGTAGCCTAACACCCAAGAAGAAGGATGTTGTGGCAAAACGTCTCTGGTCGTGGGCTGGCTGGGCAGAGGACACAGGTCTCATCAGTTGCCACTGAAAACTGGGTCTGTGTGAGGTAGCCTAAAACCCAAACTTTAGCCTACTATAACCAACAACTATAGATCGTGATGAGTACTGTAAATGTCTTAATTGAACTGTAACAACACATTTTTTTTGGATTATGCACAGAAAGTATGCATATGGTACATAATGGAAGTGCAACATTTAATGCGCTGTATTCTGTTGCTTAACATCTGACAGGCAAACTACACAGGCTGGATAACGTGAGAGGAATAGTTCTACTACGAAAATTAATAGCTAAATGTACCCTGGACCTATATTTTCATGTTGCCTTGAAAATTGCACAGTTAGTTTATGAGAATGGGGATGCATGTTTTCATCACTAGGCCTAAAGACTACCATGCAGTTTCGTTTTTGGCTGTTATACAAAGGCTAACTGCCAGTTCATGCAGTTTCGTTTTTGGCTGTTATACAAAGGCTAACTGCCAGTTCATAGTCTGGCTACAAAAAACTTCCCAGCAAAATAATCTATCTGTGAATGGTGTGTGAAAAAAACTCAACTTTTTGTACGAATGAAACCATAGTTTGCAAGCAAATGTATGGAGTAGGCTTATAGCAGGCTTAACTCCACTCAACCCTTTATGCCTTTAGCCAAAGTCAAAATAGGACTTGTAACATGCGTTGAAATTTCTTAAAGGGACAGTACTCAATTATCCAATAGTGTCTACTTTCCACTTTTTGTATGAGTTGGTAGGCAGAGTAAATTCCCATATTCCAAAAGCCATAATTCAATAATTTATACAAATAGCATATCTGGGATTTAAATTGTAATGAAATTTTCACTTGTTCTTTTCGACATTCATTTCTCCATTTGGCCTATTCAAATGATCTATGAATTAGCTAAATATAACATCATATAACAACATCTTTCAGTACTGAAGTACAGTGGCCTTTTGTTTTAGGAACAGCTTCTTCCCCAAAGCTGTTTTTCCCTACTGAACCAGCATTTCCCCCATTCCTTTTCAATTCAATTCAATTCAATTTTATTTATATAGCGCATTTTTACAAAAGGCATGTCACAAAATCGCTTAACAAAAGAGGCCCAATGAGCAACAGGGGCAAGGAAAAACTCCCTAGCAGCGTTTTTTGTTTTTTTACTTGTTATGGTAGAGGAAGAAACCTTGGGTAGTTCCGACGGCTCAAGGGGCTAGCCCAACTGCCTAGGGCAGGTTTTCAGTCTCTCAGATGGTGAGTAGTCCACTATTATTCCATTAGATACACATTACAATTTTGGTAAATAAAGTAATATGAGTCCCATTAGAATCCCAGGATGTAGTCCCATGTCATTAGGCGCAGTCAAGCCAGGGGCCAGTTGGAGGCTGTATCAATCATGTCAGGGTCATCTGTGAAGCTGAAGGCAGACCGCCCAGGAAGCCAGAGATGCAGGATCAGGCAGTGGAAGGGGAGTGGAAGGGTGTGACCCTCAGCAGGGAGGCAGTGGCATGGACAGTGGAGTAGGTTGAGGACCATTCAGGAGTGCCGCCGGATCACGTTGGAAGAAGGTCCCAGGAGAACCCAGGAGGTGCAGGCGCAGGCAGTAGAAGGCAGTGATGACTCACGGCAGGGTGGTAACGGCATGGAAAATCAGAGAGGAGATGAGTTAGAACAGTCTCCATCAGATTTCAGAGAATGTGAGTTATATTGCATGTGCAACCATGTACAGATGTTGGCTAAGTGAAGAGAGAGAAAGAAAGGGAGAGGAAAGAGAGAGGAGGAGAAAGACAGAATGAAAATTGTACGGGTTAACAGATGGGTGGATTTTGGCGGCATTAAACTATAGCAGCATAACTAAGGTATGATGTATAACAAGCCAACATCACCAAAGGAAATGGTCAGTGGCCACCAAGCCCTGGACGGCAGCTTACAGCAGAGGCAGTCCTTTCCAATAATACACTGAGGAGGTGTGGCTTACCATACACCATCCCTAACTAAAGGGGTCAGTAAATAGAAAAGTTTTGAGTCTAGACTTAAAGGTGTTGAGAGTGTCCGCTTGACGAATATTAGAGGGGAGCTTGTTCCACAGGACAGGCGCACGATGGCAGAATGCTCTTCCTCCCATTGTGGATTTTGATATTCTAGGAATTCTAGGAGACCAGCATTCTGTGACCTTAGGGGTCTAGAAGGGTGGTGGGGAACAAGTCTTTAATATATGCTGGAGCAAGGCCATTAAGGGCTTTATATGTTAGGAGAAGTATTTTAAAATCAATTCGGCTTTTAACAGGAAGCCAATGTAAGGAAGCAAGGATAGGTGTGATATGTTCATATTTTTTTGTCCTAATGAGTGCTCGTGCTGCAGCATTTTGTACTAGTTGAAGGTTGTTGAAGTTGAGGATGCAGCTAGTACCACATCCAGAGAACAGTGCATTACAATTAGTCAAGTCTGGAGATAACAAATGCATGTATTCGTTTTTCTGCATCCTCAAAAGAAAGGAATTTTCTGACCTTAGCAATGTTGCGTAAATGAAAGAATGAGGTTTTGGAGATATGCTTTACATGACTATTTAAAGGGAGGTCTTGATCAATATACACCCCAAGGTTCTTGACCCTTGTGTTAGGTGTGAGTGAAAGGTCACTAAGTAAGCTATGATGATGGGGTAAAGTGTTGGTCAGGTTTTTAGGGCCAATCAACATGACTTCAGTCTTATCAGAGTTTAAGCGAAGGAAATTCTTAGTCATCCAGTTTTTGATGTCACTGAGGCAGGCAACAAGTTTTGTTACTGGCGTACAATCATTAGGCTTCATTGAAAGGTATAGTTGGGTGTCATCTGCATAAGAGTGGAAGGTAATGCCATGTTTTCTAATAACAGATCCCAAAGGTAGCATGTAAAGGTAGAATAGCAGAGGTCCCAGTACTGATCCTTGGGGCACACCATACTTGACTTCAGTGTGGCTGATGCTTCATTATGTGCATGTACAAACTGGTAACGTCCAGTAAGGTGTGACCTGAGCCAGGCTAATGCAGAATCTTTGATGCCAATCACATGCTCAAGTCTATGTAGTAGGATGCTGTGATCAATAGTGTCACAGGCAGCATTTAGATCCAGTAGGATTAATAATGAAATGCATCCATTATCAGATGAGATAAGGAGATCATTGTAGACCTTTACTAGGGCTGATTCTGTGCTATGGTATGCTCTAAAGCCAGATTGATGTTGTTTGCGTCTAAGTCAGTCTTTTCACTGACTGCTCTTATCCAATAAAGTTGCCACTTCACCCATCTGCATCCAAACTACTATGTATATATTGTCAAAATTGTAAGCCTTCATATCTACTACATACTATTATATATACAGTGGGTACGGAAAGTATTCAGACCCCCTTCAATTTCTCATTCTTTGTTATATTGCAGCCATTTGCTAAATTCATTTAAATTATTTTTTCTCCCTCATTAATGTACACACAGCACCCCATATTGACAGACAAAAAAAATAAATTTTGAAGTTGTTGCAGATTTATTAAAAATGAAAAACTGAAATATCACATGGTCCTAAGTATTCAAACCCTTTGCTCAGTATTTAGTAGGAGCACCCTTTTGAGCTAATACAGCCATGGGTCTTGAATTGGGGATAATCTGCCATTCCTCCTTGCAGATCCGCTCCAGTTCTGTGAGGTTGGATGGTAAACGTTTGTGGACAGCCATTTTTAGGTCTTTCCAGAGATGTTCAATTGGGTTTAAGTCAGGGCTCTGGCTGGGCCATTCAAAAACAGTCACAGAGTTGTTGTGGAGCCACTCCTTTGTTATTTTAGCTGTGTGCTTAGGGTCATTGTCTTGTTGTAAACCTCTGGTCCAGTCTGAGGTCCTTAGCACTCTGGAGAAGGTTTTTGTCCAAAATATCCCTGCACTTGGCCGCATTCATCTTTCCCTCAATTACAACCAGTCGTCCTGTCCCTGCAGCTGAAAAACACCCCCACAGCATGGTGCTGCCACCGCCATGCTTCACTGTGTGGACCATAAGGCCAAAGGGGGCACTGTGGCTCAGTGAGCTAAGGCATCATACCATGAATCCGGCGACCCGGATTCGAGTCCGACCCGAGGTCCTTTGCCGATCCTACCCTATCTCTCTCTCCCACTTACTTCCTGTCAATCTCCACTGTCCTATTGAAATAAAGGCAAAAAGCTCAAAAAATATCTTTAAAAAAAAAGAATTAAGGCCAAAAAGTTCTATCTTGGTCTCATCAGACCAGAGAATCTTCTTTCTCACCATCTCAGAGTCCTTCAGGTGTCTTTTTGCAAACTCCACGCACTGAGGAGAGGTTTCCTACAGGCCACTCTGCCATAAAGCCCTGACTGGTGGAGGGCTGCAGTAATGGTTGAATTTCTACAACTCTCCCATCTCCTGACTGCATCTCTGGAGCTCAGCCAAAGTGATCTTTGGGTTCGTCTTTACCTCTCTCACCAAGGCTCTTCTGCCCCAGTAGCTCAGCTTGGCCAGACAGCCAGCTCTAGGAAGGGTTCTGGTCGTCCCAAACGTCTTCCATTTAAGGATTATGGAGGCCACTGTGCTCTTGGGAACCTTAAGTGCAGTAGAATTTTTTTGTAACCTTGGCCAGATCTGTGCCTTGCCAAAATTCTCTCTGAGCTCTTCAGGCAATTCCTTTGGCCTCATGATTCTCATTTGCTCTGACTTGCATTGTGAGCTGTAAGGCCTTATATAGACAAGTGTGTGGCTTAATCAATCAGTATAATCAAACACAGCTGGACTCAAATGAAGGTGGTCTCAAGGATGATCAGAAGAAATGGAAAGCACCTGAGGTCAATAGTGTCACAGCAAAGGGTCTGAATACTTACGACCATGGGATATTTCAGTTTTTCTTTTTTAATAAATCTGCAACAATTTCAAAAATTATTATTTTTTGTCTGTCAATATGGGTTGCTGTAATGATGGGGAAAAGTTATTTAAATGAATTTAGCAAATGGCTGCAATATAACTAAGAATGAAAAATTGAAGGGGGTCTGAATACTTTCTGTACCCACTGTATATAACTCTGACAAGTGTATGATCCGGTCCCTGTAACGCTTTGCAGTGCTTTGTTCTTGCAAAATTCACTTGAAGAAAATGAAAAATTGATTTCAAAACTTGCATTATCAGTTTTTCAGGCTACTCAATAAATGGATAAATTTGGTTATTTTTTTATTTGATCGATTTCTGAATGTGATCTTGAATCTTGAAACAATGAATACTGAAATATTGAAACTGAGTAAAAATGAGCCAATATACTAACTTTCCATTCCTGCATCGTGTTTGGGTGGAACCATTCACAACGGGGGTGGGTGTCCTGGTTCAGGTGGGACTGCTTGCCTAGGCCTATATGCTTAGTAGACTGCCTGGAGGCGATCAAATCCTCAGTCCCACCTGTAACCTGACCTGGGCTCCTACTTGAACTTGGCGAATTGTTACACCCTAGGCTTCACGAGGTTGTTACATAGAATAGGCTATTGTTGAAATGTCTCTGCACAATAGTTGTAGATGATTGTAGATGGTCAGAGACAGTAATGCAAATAATAAGTTATATTTTGGTTATACGGTTGATGGTTTGGATGGAGACGAAACTTCTGGGCTTAAGTGTCCACGGTAGGCCAACCCCTGCCACTCATGGTTTGGTCCTACTACCAGCGCAAAAATGGAAAATTTAAATATTGAGTAATTGTTTGAATTTTGAGCAGCAGTTATCAATTTGCTAAGATTTCTGAGAAATGAGTAATTGAAGTTTTAAGCCAATTTTTCATTATTTTCCAGTGAAATATACAAATAGAACAAAGCACTGCAAAGCGTTACACGGACCTAATTTCCCTGCTTTGTTCTATTTGTAGAATTCACTTGAAGAAAATAAAAAATTGACTCAAAACTTCCATTATCAGTTTTTCAGGCTACTGAACAAATCGATAAGTTAGGATACATAGATATATTGGGATATATTTTTGATTTTATTGATTAACAAATGTGAAACAATGCATACTGAAATATTGAAACGGAGTAAAAATTCTCTATTTCTCTCTAAAAATACTCTAATTTTCCATTTCTGCATTGTGTTTGGACGCAACCATTCACGGTGGGGGGTGGGTGTCCTTGTTCAGGTTACTGAGGTAACTGAGAAGTATTGAAAAGTTTTAGGCTATGCCTATGCCATACTGACTGGAAGTCCCACCTGTACCCTAACTTGGGCTCCTTTACATGCACAAGTTCCATTATTCTCACTATAGGCTAATAATTTGCCAACTACTGATTCAAAGATGCAGACGTCTGTGAATTCACAGTGAGGTGAGTAAGATTATCAAGGTCTTGTCTTCACAGGCAAAGGCAATAGCTAATGAAACTTCTGGGCTTGCAAGTGTCCACGGTAGGCCCCCATCGCTCATGGTTTGGTCCTACTTCAAGCTCAAAAATAAAAAATTAAAATATTGAGTCATTGTTTGACTTTTGAACTTCTGAACAGAACACCACTAGTACTCAATACAAAATAAGATTCTAGCAAGTTATCAATTTGCTGATATGTCCGAAAAATTAATAAATGAAGTTCAAAGCCAATTTTTCATTATTTCCATCTGAAATAAAGCACTGCAAAGCGTTACAGGGATCCAAGACATACACTTTTTTATGGTTGCCTAATTAATACATTCAGACACATTATAATGACCTTGCTAAAAATCGTTAAAGGTGCTCTATGAGATGTTGCAGGATTTTAGCGCAATTTCACTTTTATCTCAAATTGTAGGCATCTCCCCTTGATCAGCTTGCTTTCTGCCCCCTGAATACACTATGGAAAAAAATCAAACGACAATAAAGGGACTAGTTTGACTGATGCATGAACCTGTTTATGACTCTGTTAGACTTATCCCTGCACTGACATCGAAATTTTATATTATTAGGCTATTTTTATTTTTTATTTTTATCTTATTGTCCATATTCTTTATTGGAACTGTTGAAGTGCTATGCTTATTTTTTCTGTTGTCCTCTTTTATATATGCACATATTTATTGCTAGTCAATAGACTTTTAACCTGCTGCACTACTGGACTCATTTGCACTGTTGCATTACTGGCTCATTTGCACTACCTTAACACACACCCCATACTGTACCACAGTACACTCATGCACATCTCTACCCATAGTTTTTGCATTCTATTCTTATTTTTAGTAATGTTGATCTAGTCATGTTGTTTTTGTTGATCTGCTTCTTATCATCCTGTGTATGCTGTAGTATATGTTGTGTGTGATTTTTCTAAGCTGCTGGGACCTTGAATTTCCCCTTGGGGATCAATAAAGTATCTATCTATCTATCTATCTAGTAACTCAAACCTGAGTGGTGTATTCAAACAAGCGCTAGCAATAGGGGGATGTGCACTTAAACATAACAAACAACGACAAACCAATCGGCAACAAGATGGGGTGGGAGGTAATGTGCGTCCTCTACCAACTTTGTTGACAACTGGTTGGCCGTGGTTTGTTTGAGTGTTCGTTTGAGTATTACAGCCCCTGTGTTAATGTTCGAGACTGGGGTTTTTCATAGTGTATTCAGGGGGCAGAAAGCTAGCCGATCAAGGTGAGAGGTCTACGATTCGAGATAAAAAATAAAATCACGTTAAAATCCCGCTACATCTCATAGAGCACCTTTAAGGCTCAGGAAAAAATATTTAGCCTAAACATGGATAACAACTTGTATTTGCAGAAGAAAATTTGCTTTAAAAAGTATAAAAAATAAGCTAAATATTTTTTTTCACATTACTTTGTAAAAGCAGTGATGTGTCAGTGCAGTGCTAAGGAAAGATCTCCCTGCAAAAATTAGTTTAATTAGAAAGTGCGTGTATAAAAGGACACTGAAAGTAAAAATTCATAATAAACAGTTAATTCTCAATAATCAAAACCCCAACATGATAGTCTTTTAAGAATACAGTTTGTAGACTAATTGAACATTAATCAAAACAAATAATTAGTAATTAATTAAGATATGTTTTTATAGTTTCATAAAAAAATCAAGCAGATTTAACTTTAATTTCTGCCTTAATTTCAAGGGTTACAGTAAGAACTTGTAAATGCACAAACTCTCATTCACACTCTCATGTTTCCACTTTCTTCACATTCTCCATACTTATAGCCTATACGTACACATAGGCTATTTGTTTTCTCGTTAGTGTTTGGAAAGGCACTCTTGGGTTAGGCTACACCTGGTTCGATTGATTGAGAATTTCAGGGCAAGTGATCTTGAAGACCACACTCAGGCCATTGTAGTTTTATTACACGGAAATTACACACAATTAATCTGTTGTTGCCTTAGTTTGGGGCAAAATCTGTACCAAACTAGTTTGCCCACTGCAGTCCTTAGGGAAGGACTGCCCCAAATATACAAAGCGGGAGTGGACAGGGCGTTAAATCTTGCCATTATAGCAAAAAGGTTAGTTGCTTCATTTCTGAATCTTAGACCTTTTCCAGTTAGCTGTCTGACAATAATATTCACAAATGAAGGACACCATATAATCAGAAAACATATCACCACAAACACAATAATACGCAAAGATTCTTTCTTTGCTTCCCTCTCTGCTGTAGGCAACTGCCGGTCCAGTTGATGTCTAGCAATGACATACAATTTTATAGTCATAATTACCTTCGTCAGAACAATTATTTGTAAAGTCATGACACCAAACGCATTGATTTGAGCGGCCTTCGATATAGGCACCATGTTTTGGACAGTTAGTATGACATATGTATAAATCCAGCAGAATGCACATATCGAGATAACGAACGCACGAGTAATGAACCTGTTGTAAAAAAAAGGATGGCATACAGCGAAGTATCTATCAAACTGCGCAAACAAAAAAGTTAATACATTTACACCAAGAAATGATGGGAGTATGTAAAAAGTTCCATTCCTGGATGGGTAACCTTCTTGAACATCAAAAAGACCGAGATAGTAAACCGAGAATCCTGTTAACGTGTCACTGATGCTCGTGTTCAACATAAAAATGAAGCGGTTCTGAATTCGAAGAGACCGAGTACCCACGATTCCAATTACAACAGAACCAGCCAAAAGAACTGAACTAGAGGCAAACAAAATATGAAAAGTAAATATAAAAAAATCTTCTGGTTTATCAAAATTTACGGAAAGAGGTATGGTGGAGTTAGACATAACTGGATTGCCTGGCTGATCAATCTAGGAAAGTTAGCCATGCCCCCTTAATTTATAGGCCTCACCTTCTCTTATGCCCTTGAGTCAAAATGTCATCACAGTTTCTGAAAGTGGTCTAGACACATCGTAGGTTTTAGCTCAACACAGTTTTATTTTTAAATCTTAAACACGGTTTGCTACGGAGTCCGGAAAGATTAGCCTAATGTTGGGGAATATTTTTGCACTTTTGCGTTCTCTCGCAATACAGGGCCGGAGCGAGGGGGTGGCTTTGGGGACTGAAGCCCCGAATCTCACTTCAAAAGCCCCGAATCTTTTTAAGCTTTAAAAAATATGACAACCCTGACAATATATGATGCCTATGAAATACATTAAAACTAATGAATGGGCACAAACCCCCGTTTCCCTCATTCTTAAAATGCTGTCATTTCAACGGGCTGAAACTAAACAGAATTTCACGAACTTCAACTGCCTTGTTCACTCAACATTCCTACATTCCTACATGCCTACAGACCATTTCAGAATGTTTGTAAACAAGATACAGGCAAAAAAAGCCGCACTGATTTGAAGGCAGCTGGCTACTCTCACGGTGATTAAGTTGTTTTTACGTGTGTATTGGACATTCATTTAACATTCAAAATACTAATCCATTATACACCTTAACTATGTGACCAGATGACATTAAACAAACTCTAAAGCATAGAGATTATTGTCCTACATATGTCACAAGGCTTGATTTAGCAAAATCATAATTTATACATTTTTTATATTAAAAATACTATAAAAATCCATATAAATCCATTATGCTCCTTAACTATGTGACCTGGTGACATCAAACAACCTCTAACCCTAGAGATTATTGTCCTACATATGTCATAAGGCTTGATTTTGCTAAATTATTTTTCATTTTTTATATTAAAAATACCATAAAAATGCATATAAATCGATTATGCTATGTGACCTGATGACATCAAACCACCCCCAAAGCATTAGATATTATTGTCCTACATAGGGCCTATGTCATAAGGCTCTCTCACACTGTTAAACATTAGCCTATTGTTCCTAAATGATGACAAACAAATGTTGTGTTTGGGGCTGCACAACTAGAAAGCAGAAGGTGTAGTTTTTTCTTAATCAATTTCCTTACAAAAAAGAAACTAAATCTATAAAGCGGGACCCGTGGCTGAGGAGACGAGTGGATAACAGGACTGCCTTGTGGCGGAATAACCAAGGGCGTCTCGTCAGTTTGTTTTTAGTTTGTCATCCATTAGACATTTCATAATGCACTGCATTACAGTGTATTGATAGGTGTTGAAAATTGTAGTTATTCAATAAATGAAATTGACGCTTAGGCCTACATGTGTTTTGTACCGTTTTCCAAACAGCGTTGAAAACCACCATAAGGCTATGGCAAATCTTCACCTGCAACACTAGCGGTTTATTCATCATATCAACCAGACAAGCAACTACCCACACAATAATACCACGATAGTCTTTGAATCAACCAGATGAATTTAGCCTGGAGCCAAGCGCATTGTAGACCATCATGTAAATAAATGCACAGATAAACAAATAGACTAAATACAAATTAGCATATCATGCTTGATATTTGAACTTGCCGTTACAGTTAGGCGTATATCAACCTCTTTCAATTACTGGCAACGCGGTTAAATGGCTGTAACGTTAGTTAGCGGTAGGCTAACCATTAGCGACATGCAGCTATGCAGTCTGCTTTGACTTTGATTACTCGTTGTCTTCAGATTCCGTCTTCAATTTTTATTGGTTAACTGGTAGACGTTTTGTACAGTATCTGTGATTTAAAATCCTCTACATACATGATGCCATATTAGGTGTTCCCACACAACGTCATAGAGTGGCGGGAGCCATGTTGAGGGTAGAGCCTCTCGAAGTCTGAGGGTCTGAGAGCGGAGGCGAATTAAGAAGAACGGGATTGTAGCCCTTTTACCACGATTTCTCTTTGTTTTCATTTTTTGTGTGTGTTTGTGTCGGTCTAAAATGGTACAATACTGTCGTATGAAAGGTGCCTTAGCCTATAGTATGTCAGGTAGGCTGGACTGAACAGAACATCCCTAGATGCATGGCTGCGTCAGTCGGGAGAAAACATTGATGCGTGCAAGCAAGGTGAATAAGAATATGTACTAAGGACATTAGGCAGTCGGAGACCACCCAGTGAAGATGTACTGTAAAACCAGACAATTCCACGGAAAAGCACAGAGAGCGACACAAGCTACTGCGAGCAATGGATTTAATGACGGCTAAGGTTAGCAGTCAATCGGAGGAGGAGGGGGGCTAATGAACGCCAAATGTGAGTAAACGGTGTAGTTATGTTGATTGCCCAAATACTGTTAGTCCATACAGCTTAACCTATCTGTGTCGGTGATTTAGACGCAGGCATTTTACGCCTGTGTGAGAGCTGGTGTATGTCAATCTGTAGCAATCTGAAGTGATCGAAGGAAGGCAAACTTAGGTTATTGGCTAGCGCTACACAATGTAAACAAACTCGTCCGAACTGTTAGCTCACGGCAAATTGACCATGGACACAGTGAAGATGTCAGATATAGGATTGGTATTCTAAATGTTACATCGATATAAGAAATGTGTAACAATTTTCCTTTCTACAGCACTTGCTGCTAGCAGACTAGCCCAGTTAACGGGTAAACAAATGACCAGCAGTGAGTGAATATGAGCCTTTGGGTGCCCTGTGAAAATTACTTTCCTTTTATACTATACTTTCCTTTTATACTATCACTTACCTTTGCCTTCACCAGGCTCTTTCCTCTTTTGACACCACATCTCGTACCCATCCACAAACCATTTGGTTATAAGCTTCTAAACTTTTGTAGCATTTTAATTCATCAGTAGTATATGCACTACTTGACAATATCTAGGTATGATATCGATGGTAAGTAATTACAGTCATCTGAGAGGCAAGAGGCCTATTTTTGCCATTTCTGTGCTGTTATCCTCTCTTCTGAGCTTAAATGTAGCTTGATTGTTATCCTCGTTTTGTAAGTCGCTTTGGATAAAAGCGTCTGCTAAATGCATAAATGTAAAATGTAAATGTAAATGGTCTAAATAATTTTGTGTGTCAGCCATGATGGCTATCTAGGCTAATGCTGCTTGAGCTAGCCTTTACCCTCAAGATGGCGCTCATCCGGGTACTCCGCAATTTTCTATTACACTGTGCAGACACCTAATATTTCCATATTAATTAGCCCTGCTATCATGGTCTCCCAAGGTGGAACAACTCCACACCCACAACACAGGCAGCGTTGACAAGATGAAAACACTGCATCCCGAAATAAAATGATTTTTAAAAATGGGCTTCATATCTGATCTCTTTCTCCTCTACTGTCACAGTATTTGCCATTTTCAATTCGCAGATAACATAGTATGTGAAACTGCATGACCTGATTGGTGTGATGAATAGTTCATGGGAATTTACATAAAATATCAATCCAGCTTCATGAGACGTCCCAGAACCCCACAAAAGTAAAAGCATTTATCTAGGCTATATTTATTTATCAAACAATTCATTACTTTCTCAATCACCCTACCATGGCAAACTTACAGTACATAAGTATTGTAATACAAGTAGCGCAAAGGAAGAACTAGCCAGCTTTTGCCACCTGGAAGAATGTTGTGACGTCATGGTAAATTCTTTGTTGAAGAGTCCCCTATTGTTTTAGAATTCTACCCAAATTCTACCACAAAACATATAATCAGCATGGTTTAAATGTCAGAAATCTGTTTTCCAAATGTAATTATCTCTCATTTTAGCTTATTGGACAGTGTTATATTACCTAATAAAAATGTTAGGCTACCTTATGTTAAAGCGTGATCCAGACGGCACGTCTTGAAAATCCAAGAAAATATAAAAAATATTTTTTACTTCATTCAAACAAAGGTTTTTAACTTTATACATCCTTGGCTCAGTGCTTGAGTAGCCTAAAGTTAGCCCCAGTGGCCACCATATTTGCATGATATACATGTTGGCTGTTTGGCCTGGCTACGTTTTCATTAATTCAATATGAGGCTATATTTGGGAAGTTATGCTACATGGGAAATGGAAAAGAAATAGAATGTATAAAAAATTAAGGATATTGGCGAGGGACATGACTGCTGATCACTGTTCATTTTGTGACATTCCCTAAGCAAATAGTTCCTATTTCTTCAGGCTTTTAGCAGAAGCCCATAAATGTCTTCCTGCTGTGATAATTGCATATTTTGTATTTTAAAATAAAGGTTTTACCTGCAACTCTTTTACTCGACAGAGGTGTCACATAATTCTATTTTCTGAACCAACAAAATTAAGCTATAAAGAGAAGATGAAAAAGGTGTTAAATCTTGTGCAGACCATACGGTTCATAAGAAGCAGCCACATAAAACTGGTCTCCAAATCTGCTTTTTATGATTACAAAAATATTACTAAATTAAGAAGTCTTGTGTCAGAGAGTGATCTTATGCTTTTATCTCTAGTAGGGTTGACTATTGCAATTGTCTCTTCATAGGACTCCCAAAAAAGACCACTAAGAATCTCTAAATTATACAAAATACACAACACAACACAGGGTCCTAACAAAAACAAAGAAAAAAAATGAGCATATTACCCCAGTGCTAAGATTACTGCATTGGCTTCCAGTGAGGCATAAAATTGATTTCAAAGCACTTATACTGGTTTTTAAAGCACTCAATGGGACAGGTCCAAAATACATCTCTGACATATTCCAACAATGTACCCCCTTCAGGTGTCTCAGATCACAAGACACAAATCTTTTACTTAAACCCCTGGTAAAAGCAAAATGTGGCGATGCAGCTTTCAGTATCTATGCAGCTCTGCAGTTTTAAATCTTTAGACTCAGACTAAGCTTTTTATTGACGCCTATAGATAACCATTTTATATTTTTAGTTATTTATTGCTACATCTATCCTTTTGTGTATTCATTTATCTCTCCTATTATTATTAATTATTAATTATTATAAATCGCTTATTGCTCACTTTTTTTTGCTTATTTATTGATTACTCTCTTAGTTATTTATTACTTATGTTTTCTTTTCATTTACATCCAAATTTAATTGTAGTCATTACTTTTATGTATTACTTATCTTAGGCTACTTAGTGTTTTTGTTGCCTAGTTATTTATTACTACTGTTTTGGTTTTACCTATATTTACTTTTATTCATTTATTTATTTTGCTTTATTTATTGCTTGTTTTTAGTTTATTTAAGTTTTTATTGCTCTTTTTTCTCTCTCTCTTTATATCTACCTATTTATAATTTGTTTTTATCTACACTAGCTTGTATCCCTTTTTCTCTCTGTTTATCTCTTTTTATAACTTTTTTTCAAATCAATTGAAACTAAAATATCAAATTTTAGTTATTAATGTATTGTTGTTTATATATCCTACCTATTTATTTTTGTTTCTATACCTATTTATGATTATTTATGTCAAAACAACTAAGGCATTCTTCACGTCTCCCTATTGAGCAAATTAACAATATATTTACGCACAAGAAGAACACAGAGGACCATTAAAAACCTGCTCAACAAAACATCAGCACAGTTCACCGCATAATACTTATTTTGTGCTGTGATGTTGTAGAACATAACATCCTCTTGGGTGTGTGTGTGTGTGTGTGTGTGTGTGTGTGTGTGTGTGTGTTGGGGGGCTGTCTATGTACATGTGGAGCCAGCAGTGAAGTGAACAAGAGCCATTAGTATTGTGAAATGAAGCAGCCATAATTAAAGGTGATGAATTATTCCCCAGGAGCTGAAGACATTGAATAAGGGCTGCCAATCTACACACAACAACAAGGCAAAATGAGTGGTGCTCAGTGAAGTCCAGGGAGACTTATTTAAGTGGGGAGTTTATAGTTCAGTCTCACTGGAGAATATTTTGATCTCAAGACCTCAGTATTTGAACGTAATATACAGGGGTGGAAGTAATGAATTACAAATACTGAAATTACTGCTATTAAGTTTTGGGTAACTTTTCAAGTGTGTAATTTTACCCATACTTACAATTGACACCATGTAATCTACTTCACCACTTATACAAAAGACGCTACTGAGTAGCCATACCCACAATTTGGATTCATATTCAAACTTTGCAGCCAATAACGATGTTCAATGCGTGTAAACTAAAAAGTGTTTGATGGCTGGCTACTACCCAGTGTACAAACTAATTTATGAACATTTGGAAACAAAGAAGCGAAAATGGTGACAGAAGACAACACTGTCAACCGTGAAAAAAAATGTGATTCTATATGCTCATCTGAGAAATGTGCTTTGAACATAGAGATGGCTCAAAAAACATCCATAAGTAATTAATATAAGCAATTAACTTTGTACATTAACTTTGTACATTAACTTTTGTAATTAACATTGTACATTTACTCAAGTATTTTTTTTGCATGTGCATGTCAAGCTAAATCAAAAGAAGCACTGAACTTAAATTGAGCAAAATGTCTAGTGTGAATTATGAAACCAGTTGTGCTAGGGGGTTCATTCATAAGCTACAGTTGTGATTTGAGGTGGATGCAGAGACGTTTGTTTGTTTTTGTTTTGCATTTGGAATTCACACCAACTTTAAAGATGACCTGTACCACAACCTACAATGGCTCTAATATTGTTAATTTTATTTTTTATTTATAGTTTATGGCAGAGCAGAGAGTAGTGAAGTAGACACCAATGATGAAGATGATTATGATGATAATGAAAAGATTGAGAATGCTGATATTGAGTTTGTTGAAATGGGAGACATTTTAGATGAAGATGACTGCTTGGAATATCAGCTTCCAAAAACACCACCACTGTGCCACCACCTGAACTTGGTGTCAGTTGTTGATGTGTCTGAAACAAATATTAGCAGCACAGTCTACAAGCAGCTATTTCGTTCATCATTTATGGGGAAAAATCACTTAAGAGCAGAATGTAGAGTGTAGTGCCCTCATGTGCATATATGTAATTTCATGATAATTATCCTTTGTAGTCATTTATTATAAGTAATTTCCATGCAGTTTCCAGTGCAATTACTCTGCAGTTTATAGATAATAGTGATAAAAACAGATTTAAAATGGTAATTACTTGAAATGAATCTGTAGTTTTTGAAACAATAGTCCAGATTTACTTATTGTTTTGTTTAATTACCTGACAAACGTAGAGGTAATTTCCAGGAATATACAGTCTATGGAAAATACACAGCATGAAGGCCGTAAAATGCATTATCACTTATTTCCACTGAACTACGTAGTTATTACCAAGAAAGGAACAAACCAAGTAATTTTAGTAGTAAGCTGGTAAAGAAGACATTATGTGCTTGTAACTAAACTGGAATAAGTGAAGTAATTTACCATATGGTATCAGAGCTGTAAAATGCACTATTTTCCTATTTAATTACCTAGCTGTGTTGATAAACCCATCAATTATCCTTGACATTTTTAGTGCTTTGTTTTAGTGTTTTGCTTAATTATCTGAAAAACGAGGTGAGTTCTAGGAAAATACACTCACAGGTATTTGGCTTCAGCTTTATAACCACAGGTAAGGGGGAGGAATCAATCAATGTACAGTAATTATGTTCTTACAGGAACTGGATAACTCCCACCGCAACCGTTGCCATACAAACTTCACATGTAAACGTATACATGCATGTTAATAGAGAAAGCTTCTATTCAGTGAATATGCAGCTCATTTGTGATCCTTGTATGACAATCCCGAATGCTGTTGTGCGCTGGCCAGGGCCAACGCATGACTCCCTAATCCTAATTCTACATGTTGGGAAATCCAAGGGCCCAAAGTCCACCTCTGCTAAGCCAACGAGCTAAGACATTCAGTCTGATCTGCATGATCTCTCATTTCACTTATGGCTAACGTACAGTAGATGCAGCAATCTCCATCCACTAACTCATTAGTGTTATCTCACACAAAACTGTCGCAGACCAGCTTTAGTGGAATAGATATTATGGAACTGGATTCTAGGAGATCTACCTTCATGAACCTTGCCTTTTTTCATTCTGTTAACTCGTTAGATGTTTGTACAATTAGACAAACTAATCATTACATCACATTTTTGATGATAGATCAATCTGCATGTTCGTTAGTGGCTTTACAGCTAAATGATTTTATGTAGCTGTTAGTACAGTACATCAATATCATGCCCTAAGCACTAGAAATCTTTACTTATGTTCCAAATAATCATGAAACTAAAAATGAAACGGTTGCTAGTTTGTTTTCCACTTTGTGTAACCACTGCCGAGACACATTATGCCACAATCAGGTGACGCAGACAAAGCCCAGTAAAACCCTCAGTTCAAGAGCTGTTGAGTGTTGAGTGAAACCTATTTTCAACCGTCTGCATGTGACATGAAAAGGAAACAACTTCAAAGTTTCTTCACATCTTTAGAGCACCTGTGCTGACTATCAATGCCGGACAGCTGATCTATGGAACATAAGCTCAAGATTGTTTTGGTAAGAGTGAGGAAATCACAAGCACACGGACTGGAAAGAGAGGCAGTCTTCATGGGGATTTGCACCAGCAGGTCAACGGTGTCACTGGCTCCCAGTGCTCATGCTTTGAGCCATATGGAAGAGGAGGATATTGAAACTGGGACACCTATTTGGGGTGAAAGACTCTCCATTGTCCAGAGCACCAAAGTCATCAAAGCCTCTGAGGCCAGTGGGGCTCGCAGTAGTGGCTCCAACCTACCTGCCAAGGGCTATCTGGAACTGGCCAGCAAAAGTGAGGCTGAGCCTCAAACATCCAGAGAGGCAGAAGAGGAAGAGGACACAGAGGGTGATGGGGAAGTGGAGGAGCTGCTTAACCTTTCAGACAGTGATGGGAGCCTGAGAAGTGAGATCCTGGAGTGAACAATGTATCTGTATCTGGAGGTAGTTTGACAGTTTATAGTTTGGCTGATGAGGAAATGAGAGACTTGAGTGGACTGTAACTGCCTGTACAAACTGAGATTTGATGTTAACAACTGTAAATCATTTCCAACACAAGATGCAACTTGAATCCAGTGCTAAACATTTGAAGCAATTATGGGACTTGTGTTATCTGCTTTACTTTATATTAAAGGATGACTTTAAAAAATAAAATTTCAACTGACTTTATAATCTTAATCTTTTATAATATTTGAGGGGTGGAGATGCTAATATTCAGCTGCAGACAACTGCATTATCATTTGTGATTTTTAACCTTATAATTATTATTTTATAAATGTAAATCTATTAACATCAAAACTAAATAAACATGGCTCCCAGTGATTTGCTTAATCCTTTCGATGATATAGCTTTTTTTACACACACAAAAAAGTTGAAAGGTGAGATAATGGGTGTTACTGTTTTATTCAAATAGGGAACCTCCATTTTTATTACCATGGGGGGGGGGGTCACGAGCACGCACATCATCTTCAGCCAGTTAGTACATGCCCTTTTCCTGTATTGTCCTGCATGGAGCAAAAAATTGGAGCCAATTCAGCCTACACAAAGGTCCATGTTTCAACGTCCATCTTAAAGGCCTTCTACACGTCAGCTGTTGAGAGTGTTATAACAAGTAGCATCATCACCTGGTATGGGACCACCACAGTCAGAGATTATAGCACTCTACAGAGAGTAGTGCGTTCAGCTGACTGTATCAGAACTCATCTCCCTGCTCTCCAAGATATCTATTCAAGAAGAGTACTTCGTAGGGCCCAAAAGATTTTGAAAGACCCCTCTCATCCCAATAACTGTTTGTTTATACCTCTAAAATCTGGAAGACGTCTACGTAGTCACAAGGCTAAAACTGAGAGACTCAGGAGAAGTTTTTATCCCCCAGCCATTCGAACTTTGAACACACACCTCAATGACTTTGGACATATTCACCCTCCAACACTCACATCTTAACTTTTTTACTACACATACACACACATATACTCTCTCTCTCTCTCACACACACACAAACACTCTCTTTATATCTCACTCTTTCCTAAACACAATACAAACAAACACACACACACACACACACACGCACAAAACAAACATCTACAACTAACTTGCAGTATCTGGACATCATTGAACAGAGAACTACTACTACTACTACTAATATGCCGGCCCTACTTCCACAGCTAGACCCCCCCCCCCCCCCCCCCCAACCCCCCCCCCCCCCCCCTTCCCCCACTTTCCTCCTTCCCCCCCCCCCTCCCCCCCACTACCCTCCCCACGACTACACTACACCACATCATGCCACACTAACTCCACCACCTGAGCCTGCAAGTGAGGGAGCAATGTTCTGGTAGTTGTGTTGGGGGCGGCTGGTACCACAATGTTGGGGAGGACAGTGTGCTGAGTGAATGTGGGGAAGGAGCTAACTGATGAATGGGAGGGTAGTGTAGTGTGGTGTATAGGTTGGTGTTGTATAGTGTAGTGAGGTGTGGTGTTGTGTACTGTAGTGTGATGTAGCCGTACCCAGTCTAAATTTGTACACTACCCTCCCATTCATCAGTTAGCTCCTTCCCCACATTCACTCAGCACGCTGTCTGCCGTTTTGGTGTAGTACAAGCTACCCCCAACACAACTACCAGAACATTGCTCCCTCACTTGCAGGCTCGGAGGGTGGTGTAAGTGTGGAGTGATGTGGTGTAGTGCAGTGTAGTGTGGTGTAGTGTTGGGTGGTGTAATGTGGTGTAGTGTGGTGTGGTGTAGTGTAGTTTGGTGTAATATGGTGTGGTGTGGTTTAGTGCAGTGTATTGTAGTGTGGTGTAGCTGGCCCTCCCTCTCCCTACCAACATACATAATGACCCCCCCCCCCCCCCTCAACGCAACAGCACACTACCCTCCACACCCCATTAAATCATCAGCTGGCTATTGCAGCACCACACCTTCACTTCATCCCCCCCCCCACTCCTTCCATCAACCTCTGGCAGTTGGGTTGGCCCCTTGAGTCGTGGTTCTGCCCAAGGTTTCTTCCTCAGAGGGAGTTTTTCCTTGCCCCTGTTGCTCTTGGGTGCCCCTTGTTAATGATTGGGAGTAGTAGTTATGACATTACTGTTGCCTCTCCACTCTTACTTCATACTGTAGGCCATTCCCATTTCTCTACACTATCGCTTTACCTCATTCTTCACCCTCTCTCTTTAATGCACAATAGACAGACAACATCTACATTTCACTACATTTTTTTATCTTTTAAAAAAAGTATGTGACAATAAATATCCTTGAATGTTGGTGGGTGGCTACAGCCAGAAATTACTCAGTGTGTGTTCCTAAGGTGCCAACAACAAGCTTTTTACCAAAATGTGTTGCAAAAAGGTTCATTTCATGAAGCCTCACTTAAGTTTCCAATGCTTACTAATGCCATCTAGTGGTGAATAAATATAACAGGGAAAAAATGCACCATGCTTATCTAACGTTTCAGGCACTTTCACCAATAGTGGTACATTTCTATAAATACTGGAAATAATATATAATTAATCATATATTTAAATTATAATTGGGAGTGAAATTGTGATGAATGTACAAATGTTATGAAGTGCTTTGTAACTGTTATAAACGGGGAGCAGTGAAGAGGTGTTTTTGTAACTGGAGAGGTTAAGTGACAAAATCATGTCAACCAATGTCTGATCCAGCTGTTTCCTGGAAGCTAAGGGAACAAACCAACTTACTAAGCTTTAATAGCAGTAAGTAAATACTACACATAGGCCTACTGTGTACACACCTTCCATCCTTCAATCAGAATCAGTTCTGCCATTATGCACACTACAGTAATGCCTTAACATGGATAAGACATTGTTGCTATAAGATCACATTCGCACAAATTTGACATTTCACCTATGGATATATTGTATAAGTAAATTTAACATATGACGAAGCTACTGATAATATCTTTACATGTAAAGTAACACCAGCCTTTTAAACTATTGCATAACCCACCTTATTGGGAGAAATCTGATCAAAGTACTCCCAAACAGGCAAAAGCGTTGTCTTCCTGTTCATCTCCATTGTTAGTCTTAGTAATGCAGAAGTTGCAATCCACCGCAAAAAACACTTCTGAAAAACTGTCTCCAACCACTGACAAAAACCCATGAGTGCATATTCTTCATGGGACATCTTTATAGTCGAGATGTCTCACCAAAATCAACCTAGGGCAACCGAGGTCTCAAGCGTCACATCACGTAATCTCTCCATTTTCACACACACCTTGATACGGAGTGTCGGCTAAAAATTACGTGAAATGCTTGCGGCTTCAATCGAATTCTCAAGAAGATCTGGCCATCACTATTAGAAACTCAAGAACTGTTCACCAATAACAGAAAACTTAAAACAAAACAATTTAAACACCAACACAAAAACACACATTAAGATTTTATTAAAAAAAAAAAGAAAAAAAGAAAAGAAAAAGAAACTGCTACGGAATCACTCATCCCAACCCTTCTGAATATTACTTAATTCCATAACATGAATTAAACCTTACTTCATACATAATTCCAAAGCTTGTATGTGTGAAGCCTAGACAATCTCTAAAGCCTCTTGGGTTTTGATGTGGTCTTTACCAATCAGATGTACATCAAATCCAGGTCTAGGGCAGTTGTGCACATTAAAATTATTCACTGCCTGGTGTTGGACAAAAGATCTCTGATGACACTACAATTATGATGCATCAAAATAAAGATGTGGACTGAAGATTAAAACTTTGGTAATAATTCTAATCAATGGAATATATTATTACAGTACAACTAAATGGATGGACAGCATAAAAAAAAAAAAACACCTTTTGTGTTAACGAACCTGTGGAACACATGACTACTCCATACACCTCAGATGCAAGCAGAGAACAAGAATTTTTACTTTCAGTGTGCATGCACATCTTGAAAGCTTACTAGGTATGAGAATGATCCTAAAACAGTGCGATAGGGCCATGTAACCCCTGAGACATCTGAAAGGATATAGATATCTATACAATCCACACGATATGAGAGAGAGAGAGAGAGAGAGAGAGAGAGAGAGAGAGAGAGAGAGAGAGAGAGAGAGAGAGAG